>PVJH01030609.1:0-24645 GCA_004026705.1 Nesogale talazaci
ATACGTGTGGTTGCAGGGATAGGGGTGGGGAGGGGGAGGAAATGGCACAAGTCCTATCTTGCCTATTAGAGGAGCATAACCTTTTTTCCTATTTAGTTCAGGAATACAGATGAAACTGATAGGGTGGCTATAGAATTGGCCACATCAATGGCGAGACAAGCTCCGTGGTTCCGCATGCCACAGCAGTGGCCACACTGTGACCTTTTCATCAGTGCAGAAAGTGAAAGCCAAACCAGAGTGTAAGCCTGCTGGGGGTGGGAGGTGGGGGTTGCTTGACCCCTGTGAGAGAAGACACCAGCCAAGTTAGCCAGGAGCACCCATCCCCGTCACTCGTGAGAGGCAACAGATGAGAGAACACAGGGCTGACTGAGGCCGAGGCACAGGGCCGTGCCTTTGCTGTGCCGCTAAATAAAAGCGACCAGATTTTAAGCGGGACACCATTGACGGGGTTGGGGGGGTGGGGAGGTGTTCTTGATGAAAGATTTGTTCTATATGGAACAACAAAAATTTTCATAGACTGACCAAACAGTATTGTGATATATTTATTTTAATTTTAAAACGCCGCGGGATGTTGTTAAATTGTTAAAAAGTGGGACGTCTGGTCACTTTAGTAGAACTTACTCTTCCCGTTGGTTTCCCATCATTGTGGTCCCGATACGCAGGGGCGGATAATCCAATCCGCAAGGTAAGCACCGGTTGACGTGTGCTCGCTTACTAACCTGTAGCAAACAGGTACAGTGAAACAGGTGTGAAAGCCTGTGCTTACCTTGCTCGTTGGGTGGGACACTTGCTCTGTGCTGAGCACTGCCTTGTCTAAGGGCTGCCTCCTTGGAGGGACCCCTTCCACAGCCCCTAAGAGATGGGTGCTGGGCTGCAGGTGGTTAGAGTACCTTGAAGGATGTAGCGTACTGAGAAGCAACCCCGTTCACGTGTGTCCTATCCACTACCTGGGAGGAAGGTCTGTGGGTGAAATCTTAGAGCCCTTCTTAGACAAGGTCTTCTCACTCAGGGCTGGAGGTTATATGTGGCTTGAGCCGCTCCCCCAAGACCCATCAGCTATAAAGCCAGCACTGGTTCAACCTGCAGGGGAGAGTCTGCCTCCCCCTTGTCTTGTGCATTAGCCCAGAAGCTCTTTGGGGGAGACAGAGTGTGTCAAGCTGGCCGTTGCTGAGTTTAGGGCAGCCTGGTACACAGAGGGATGCTTGGAGTGGGTGCCTTGACAGGTTTGCCCATAGCCTTCTAGATGTGTTGGACTAGCAGAGAGAGAGATAGTGCTATTCTGCCCCCCTCTGCCCCCTCCCCTTGCCCCCAACTTGGTATGGGACTTGAATGGGGCCAGGCAGCAGCTCCTTCCTGGGACCTGGCCTCACATTTTGAAGGGTGAGATGGGGATACTGCAGGCCTCTTCCCGCCATCAGACTCTGGTGCACACGGTTGTAGGTTTGCACCTGGCGAAGGCAAGGTACCCAGGACGGGGAGCCAGGTGGTCAGAGTATCAGCACAGCACTGGTCAGCGGGACCCTCAGACGACCTGCACCACGCAGGCTGAGGGGGCCCACCTCGTGGGTGAGGAGAAGCGCTTTTATCTATTTCAGACAGGGTTGGGGGTGGGGGCGAGAATTCCTGAAGGTGGGTGGGGTGTGTGTGACCTCGTTTGGGAAAGACTGCCAGCGAGGCTGGGCGGGAGACGAGGAAGTGATTGCGGCCCCGGGGGGTCCCGCCGCCCCGCTCCTCTGTACCCTGGCCCCCCTCCCCTCCCGCTCCCGGGGAGGGAGCCGAGGGGGGGCTCCGGCGGCCTCGGCAGCGGCCGGTGCGCCTCGGCTGGGCTCGCCGTCGCCATGGCAACAGCGGCTTAGGGGGCGGGGGAGACGGGGCGGGCTGGGCCGGGCGGGCTGCGCGGGGTGGGCCGGGCCGCGCTGCGCGGGCCGGGCGGGCGGCGCTCGGGCGGGCGGGCGGCGCGGGCCTCCAGCAGCTGCGGCGGAGCCCGAGCCCGCGGCCGCCCGAGCGAGGGCGCGGGTCCCACGCGGGTCCCGGGCCCGCCGCCGCCGCCGCCGCGCTAACCCCGCCTCCCCTTCCCCCTCTTGTCGCCCCGCGCGCAGGGCTTCCTCAGCCGCCGCCTCAAGGGCTCCATCAAGCGCACCAAGAGCCAGCCCAAGCTGGACCGCAACCACAGCTTCCGCCACATCCTGCCGGGGTTCCGGAGCGCCGCCGCCGCCGCCGCCGCCGCCTCCGCCGCCGCGGACAATGAGAGGTGAGCCCGCCGCCGCCCGGCCCGGCCTCCCGCGCGGCCGCTCCCCAAGGCGCCCCGGAGGGCGCGGGGACAAAGCGAGAGCGCCGGCTGGGGCGCGATCGCCGACGCGGACAGCCCCACGCGGACCTCCGGGAACTTGCGGGGCCGCCTCGGAGCGGGGGCGCGAGGGGAGAATGCTTCTCTCTCCCCCCTGGGGGAGGAGGGTGTGCCCGAGGCCGGGAACGAGGCCGGGCGGGAAGCGCCCTCGCGCAGAAGTCTTGCCTCGCCTCGCCTCGCCGAGGTGGGGGCATTGTTCCCCGGGCCGGGCCGGGCCCCGCGCTGGGCACGGAAGTGGCTTCTCCACCCCCGAGACCCATCCCCCTGCCTCCAGGAGCCCCTGGGCATCTGCTCGGAAAGGCGTTTTCGCCTGGCTCCTGCCGAGAGCGGGCAGCGGCGCCGTCGGTGAGGCAAAGGGCGAACATCTGGAGGGGAGGAGCAGGGGGTTGGGCTGCTCCGGGGGGCACATCTGCTCTAAGTAGGGCGCGCGCTTCGCTGGGGGCTGGGGCGAGTGGAGCGGGCAGTGCCCAGGCCCCGAGCTCAGGGGCACTGCCCAAGGCCCGGGGAAGGTGGACCGCCCCCTAGCCAGCCTGGGCAGCTGCTTCCTGCCTTCCCCGCCCCACTCCCAAGGGTGTCTCCTGCGCCGGTGCCTCCTCCCGGGCAAGCCTGGGAGCAGGTGTGGAAATTCCAGGGGGAGGTGACTCGTGGGGCGGACGGCAGAGAGGGGAGATGGTCCCCTCTGCTGGGAGTCACGCTTGCGGAGCCCGCTCGCGCGAGCAAGGGCAAGCCATGGTGTCCGCGCGGGGGCACAGAGCGGACACGCGGCGGACACGGCCTCTCTGGGGACCGGCTTCTTCCTCCTTGAACTGTGCCAGCCTCAGGCATCGTTCCACTGGGCATAGGCAGTACCAGTTAGAACGTGTCCCTGCCCAGCTGGTGGAGGTGAAAGAATGGGCGAGGACCAAAGAGCCTTTTTAGCATTCAGTACCAACATCTCAGGCCCCTGGCATCTGCCTTCATAGGCTGTGTCTATATGTACAATGGGTGATTTGGCATTCCCGGTAGGGGAGGCACAGGTAGAATGAGAATGTCTCTTCCCTTCCCCTCAACTCTCCCCCCCCCCCTCTAGCGGGCAGAGGAGTTCAAGTTCAAGCCCAACTCGTGCCCCCGCTTGAGTGATTATTTAACAGACCCCAGCGTCTTCCCAGGGAATCTCAGCCCCCACAATCCCCACGTAGAATTGCTAGAACTGTCATTTCCACCAGCCCAGCTCTGCGTTCTCCAGGGCAGCCCTACCGCTGCCTGCAGCTGGCTTCCTGCCCCAGCTGCCAAGTCAAGCCCCAGGCAGGGCAGGACCCACCCCTCCAGCCTTTCTCAGATGGCCATGGCGCCCCAGGGGACCAGGCGTGCCCTGGCAGGAAGATGCAGCCAGGCCAGAGCTTTGCGCTGGGTGCAGCCACTGCGTCTTTGAAAATCTCGCTTCCCATCTTTGTTATTGTCTGGGCGGCAGGCCACCTCGGTCTGCTGCCTCCCTTCCTCCGCCGGGCCCCCACCTCCAGCTTGCTCCCCCAGGAGCATGCCCTTCTCCGCATCTGCGATTTCCTTGGCAGGGGTCAGGACCCTGTGCACCCGCATGCGGGGGCTTGTGTACGTACTCCGTTTTGTGTGCATGTGGTGGTTGTCCAGGGAGCAAGAGAGAGAGCACTCGGGCCAGCTCCTGAGTGTGTGTGTGTGTCCGTCCTCCTGGGAGCAGGTGGCCTGCATGTCATATGTACCTCCCTCCAGTGGGAAGCCAGTACCGAGAAGCCGGCCAGCCCCGGACTGGCAGCCCCTGACAGAGGTCAGGGCTGGTGGCCCCGTGCGGGTCCCACCCTGCTTGGCATCAGGTCAGCCCTGCTGTGCTGAGGGGGCTTCGAAGTGTGTGTGGGGGAGTGAAAGTACAAACCCAATCCTGGAAGCAGTGGCGAACGGTAGCGTTTGGAGCAGAAGGCCACTGGCAGTGGTGTGGAATTGTCTTATTAATTTTCTATCAACAAAATCTGCTGGGTGGCTTCTCTGGCACAGTGAGGGAGCCTGGATTTCCCAGGGTGTGCGGAGACCGGGCTGGAAATCCGTCTCCCCAGCCTGGGAGCTGAAGAGTGGGCTTTGCCGGGACTAGGGTCTCCTGGTTTGCCCCTTTGGTCGAAGCTAGACTCCTGAGCCTCCCCTGCCATCGGTGCTCAGGTGGAAGGCTGAGACTTCTCCAGGGCAGTCCCTGCAATTCTCCTGTGGAGTTGAGTGTGTCGGACCAACCGTGGCAGAGCCCCTGCCCCCCAGCCCCAGGTGCTGAGGTGGCGCTGTGCTCTAGGAGGCTGGTGGGAGGTGGGGTAGGAGTGGGCAGGACAGGCTGCCTCTGGCTTGGCAGTG
The DNA here is from genome assembly GCA_004026705.1 of Nesogale talazaci. Lineage (NCBI taxonomy): Eukaryota > Metazoa > Chordata > Mammalia > Afrosoricida > Tenrecidae > Nesogale > Nesogale talazaci. Next base: position 4,694 of record PVJH01030609.1, read on the forward strand.
AGGAGGGGCTTTAACCCTGACTCCTGCGCCCCTTGCTGGGGTGGCTATGGCTTCAACTCAGTGGGGGGTAAGTTCTTCGACAGGAGCTTCAGCAAGTGGATGGGGACAGGGATAGGGACAAGGGGTCTTCAGGGAGATGGGGTGGTGGTGGTGGCTGGTGGGGGCATAAACAGGACCCCAGAATCCTGCTTTGGGGCAGGTGCTGGGGTTTGACTTGAGATGAATTTGACTGCTTTATGGCTGCCAGAGAAGCTTTGTTGCTTGCTCTCTGTGTGCTCCACAAACTGGTGTGTGTGTGTGTGCGTGCACGCGCGCGCGTGCATGCGCGCACATGCTGGAATTCTCTGGGCTGGAGGTTGGAAGCCGGTTGGTTCAGTCCTGGCATCTTCAGGAGCAAGTCTCTGCTCCAGGAGGAGGCCCTTGTACCTGGCTGGGTGGGTAGGCAGGATCGGCTCCAGGAGCCGGAGGGCGACAGACTGGTTGGTGTGAGCCTTTGCACTCATTCCCCTGACCAGCTCCCAAGCCGGGAGTGGGGTTTCAACGGCCTTTCCCAGGACCTGGGCCCCTCCAACACAAGCTCCGAGGACAGGGAATCATTCTTCTCGGATCACAGAAACCGAGGTTGCGTGAAGCGCCTTCCCCCCCCCCCCCCATGTGAAAGGTGTGCGAGTAGAAGCCGTTCTGCAGGCTGCAAGTGCTGCCACTTCATGTAGAAGGCTGTTCTGTTGATGAAAGCGACTTAGGACGTAATGGGTTTTGCCTTTCCAGGAGAGAATGTCCAAGTCACTCATTTATTTATTCATGTCCCTGAGCAGCTCGGAGGGTCCCGTGGCCCTCTCTCCTCCTGATGATTATTTCTGGCCCTCCGAGCGGACTGGGGAATGCGTGCCTTCTCGGACTACCTGTGTTGCCCCCGTGGTCGGTCCAGAAGGGACAGGACTCCCTCTCCCAAGAGTCCTTGATTCTCAATTTGCCTGGGCACATATGCGAGTGGGGTGGAGCCCCAGTGGAGGCACGCTGGGCTGAGGATGTGTGGCATGAGAGACTGATGCCCCCCTTCTGGGGACTCTGTGGGTAACCACACCTGAAAGTTGCCAGCAGCGGGATCCTGGACAGTGTGGACCAGGAAGGGAGGGATGGAGAAGTTGGGTCCTTTCAGGAGCCATCGACTCATGCCGACTTAGACTGGCTTTCCTTCTGCTTCTCCGCCGAAGCAGCCCCTGGTGGAGACTAAGCCAGATGAGAAGCAGGAGGCACGGGAGGTGGTAGATGAGAGGGGCAGGGGCCCTGGGCCTGGTGCTTCTTGGCCTTTTTTCCCACCCCTACCCCCCACGACAGGCAGGGTCTTTCACCCTCCCCTGGCTGTTGGTCTGTCAGTCAAGATGATGTGGAGATGATTGTGCACTTCAGGTGGTTGTCTGGGATCTTGGCATTTGGAGCCAGTCATTCCTGAGACCAGTCCCCTAACCTTTCTGACAGCACCTCAGTGTGCCCATCTGCAAACTGGGTGGGATGGTCACGATGTTGGAAACAGGACGGTGACGAATATGGCCCGTCTGCATGTAAAAGAAAGCGCCTGTCCAGCTCATTGCTGTTTCCTTAGCAACCAACTGCAAGGTCTTGCACATTTCTGGAAGGGTCCTTAAATTTCACGAAGTACCTAATAGTGTGTGCAAGGACTGAGCCTTGTGCTCGGTGTCCAGCACATGGACGTTTAGTATGGGCAGGGGTAAGTCACTTCATCTTGTGAAGCCTCCGTTTTCTCACTGACAGTGTGGGAATTGCACCAGCCACCAAACGATGGGACTCTAAGATTCCAGAGCAATAACGACGGCGCTGTGCTTAAAGTGCGTGGAGCCGTAAGAGAAGGCCATTGTCAGCATGCACACGAGAATCAGCCAGGCACAGTGTCGATCCTTGCTCCCGTCCGCCGCCAGGAAGGCAGACCTCTCCAATGGGTTTTAAAAAGCTGAAAGTTCATGGCTCCATCTTATGTTTAGATCTTAAAAAAAAAAAAAAATCATTTTAGGGAATGTCTAGCTGGTTTTTCTCTTGAGGAGTCCTGGTGGTACTTCTGAGTAAGCATTAGCCTGCTACCCTCCATGGTCAGTCGTTCAAACCCACCCGCTACCAGAACAATGAGGCATACAGTCTCAGAAACCCCGGGTCCCTGGAAGGCAGGATGGGCTGGACGGCAGGAGGTTGCTTCCTATGTGTCTATTAAAAAACCGATGCTCTGCTTCACATTTTTGAGCTGCCTACTCTGCCGAACACCTCTTCATTGTTTGCATGGGGTCAGGTCTCAGAAGTGAATCCCTAGACCAATGAATCGGATGCATTTGGAGGCTTTCGATAAAGCTGGCCCCCATTATGCCCAACCCCACTGCCGCCAAGTCCATTGCAACTCCCCTCTTGGCGACCCTGTGTAGGGTTGTTGAGACGGTCAGTCTTAACTAGAAGTTAGTGGGTTTGAACCCACAGCAGCCCAGCCATTAGCAGCCCAGCCCCTAAAACCCACAGCGCCCCCAGGACTCCTAGATAATAATTTATACTCCCCCTGCGATGCGGGAATGAGTGTACCTGTTTCTTCCTGCCACTCAATTCGCTCGGCATTATCATTTACAACCTAGCTTTGTTATTATTAGAGAGGCACGGAAATAGCACTGCTTCGTTGTTTGCATTTATTTGCTTGTTGGTGATCACACGTTGTTTTCATGAGTTTAATAGCTCTTGGTGTTTCTTTTAACTATCTTGGCTTTTCCTGTTCTTTGCTGTCTCAACGTTCCGACAAGCCCCTTGGTAGGATTTTGGTGGCCCTGCTTGGCCCCCATCTCAGCTCTGGGGCCCCAGGGTCGGTGGGTTTTAGTACACTGGGTCTCAGCCCTTTTAGTAGTTTGACAGGGAATCCATTCATTACCTGCAGGGAGGATATGCCCGGCCCCTTCCCACCGCCCCTCCATATGGGAATTCGATTTGATTCTTAATCAGGTAATTATCCTAGGGAGACCTTGCATTTACATAGCACTTTGAGAAGTCTTCCACCCTACCAGGGGACAGAAGGTAGGGTGGGTACCACCCTGCCAGGGCATAGGGAAAAACGAGCCTGAGTTGAGACCAGCAGGGACATTCTTGGGTCCCTTGAGTAGTGTCAGTGTCGATGCTTCAAAGCCCCAGGGCACCCAGGGTGGGGTGGGCAGGGGTTGGCGGGTGGGCGGGAGCCACCGCCCACAACCCGGTCGCACAGAAGGACCAATTCCTTTTCACCTCTCTCATTGTAATTGCCCTCCTTTTAGACCTGCAGCTCTCTCGTGTCCCTTCCGGAAAACAAAGCCAGCCCTCTGTTAGCTAGTCAGGCGACAGGCCCAGGTGGGAGTTTCCAAGGGCGGCCAGAGAAGCCTGTGTCTTCCTGTGTGTTGTTGTTGTATGTCTTGCGGACACACACCTGTCCTCCTGAAAACGGCGTGTCTAGGATCTGGAGGTGTCCTTTGTATGTGTGGGTGCCCTTTCAAATGAGCTCACACAGGTAAAGCATTGGGGATGCTGTCCGGTGCTCCGTCTTAGTTCGGACCTCACGAAATGGTTGCTCCGGCTCCCACAGGTGCAGGTCCCGGTGAGATGGCCGCAGTTCCTTGGGGCACAGAGGACGACGACCCCTGTCGTGGTCGGATCTGCTTTCTCATGTGTTTGTGGCCGCACGGGTGTGGATATGTGCGCACGCCTGGGTTGGAGCACACACGCATGCACACCTGGCGCCTGTGTCCGTGTTGCCAGGTGTGCGAACACGTTGAGGAGTACTTTGCACGGCGCTCAGGTGGGTGGCAGCCCTCCGAGGGCCCTCCAGCCTCCAGATGCCGGGCAGGTCCCAGGCCCGAGTGTTACCTTGGGCCCACTCCGACCCGCCCAAGTAGCCCTGCCTGTTTCCAAGGCGGAGGATATGCAAATCAAGTCTTTAATGGCATTCCTTTGCAAAATATTACTTGAACCAGAAAGTTAATTACTGAGCTTTAATTAATGGCTAGTTTAGAAGGCCGCTAAAGAGCGCTGGAGGAGATCCCAGGGAGAAGGAGAAGCAGGCAAGAAAACCAGCAGCTCCTCCTGTCGGCCTGGTGCAGTGTCACCGGGTGCCCCCACCCCCACCCCACTCCCCCCACATGGCCAGACCTGGGCAAGGTTTTGAACTTGTCTGACCCCCACTGAGAATTGACATGTCTACCTGAATGTCATGAATCCGACCCCACCTGTTCACAGGATTCCCAGGTGATCCATCCACACAGCCCACAAGAACCGCAAGAACCTCATCCAGGGATCTGGTCAAAAATGTCGATTCTGAGTGGTCAACATAGCTAGGGCGGAAGTGCAAATTCTCAGCAGGGGGTGGGGCCCCGGTGCCGGAAGACCCTCTGATGATCCTCCTTGACCTTTGGTCTGTCCATCCATCCATCTGGGAGGAGTGACCTCACAGCATTCCTTGCTGGGGTGGGAGTGGGTGTGGTATGAGGCTTCACCAGTCAGCCCTGGCCTTCTAAGGCTGCAGAGCAGCCAAGGGACATGCCTGACATCTAGCTGAGGGAGGGACAGTCACTGGCCTTGCCGCCCACAGGGTCCAGTCTCCACCAGGATCTGTGCCCTCCTCTCTGCGCCGCCTCCCCCTGTGGCCCCTGTGTGGAATGGGGCCTTGTCTTGTGTACCTGCCCTCTCCCCTTGGTGGGGTGGGGACAGACGCAGAAAGAGAAAGAGCTTCCCTGGGCGTGGTCAGAAACGGCTACCTTTTCCTCCCCGTGTCCCCTTCCCATTAGGAAGAGCTGCGTGATCTGCCTGCCCACCGGCCTCTGGACAGACTGTCTACTCCAAGGAGGAAGAGGCCAGAGTCAGGACTGCTAAGGAGGCTCACCTCCGGTTGAGCCTGCAGGAAGGTGCCCTCTATGGGCAGGAATGCACCCCCACCCCGCTGCAGAGAGAGGACCAGTGTGTTGTGTGACTGTCCACCCTGTGTCCACACGCCCCGCCCTGTGCCACGCGGGTATTTGGGTCGGGGCATTGCTTGGCATTAGGAGTCAAGTCCCAGAGGCACCCACTAGTTGAGCACACCTCGGGAGCATACCCCCCTTAGAGGCGGGCTGAGGGCAGCTGGAGGGGATGGATCCTGTCTGCAGAAGACCTGGCAGCCGGCCGGGGCTATCTGGACACTGGGGGGAAAGGTGAGGGGTGACCCCAGGGCTGGATTTCAAAGCTGATCCTGGGGCCAAGCCAAGAACAGGGCGTCCCTTTCTGCCCACACTGCTTTCTCAGGAGGAGACCTGCATGTTCCCGACTCCTGGGGTCATCACTTTCTGGACCTCCGCTGATGACAGTGTGGGGCCCGGGGGCTGGACGCCACGGAGAGCCAGGGTGCCGGGCAGACTGTGTGCTCGCTCAGTGTTTGCAGAGTGGATACCTGAGCGGACTTACCTTTTCTCAGAGGGGGTGGGGCAGAGGGCCTCCTTCTCAGAGCTGCCCCCAGGGCAGCCTCAGCTGGCTTTGCCAGCCTTTCTCTGCCCGTTGCACGAGGGTCCCCTCTTTCCAGAACTGAGAGAGGGTCCGTGGAGGAGTTAACAGGCGCTTGACTGGGACGTGACTCTACTGCTGAGCCCTTGCCATCGACCATGGGCGAGCCCCTGAAGTGCTCTAAGTCTGTTTGCCCATCTCTTAATGGACCAGGGGGGCCAGGAGTTGGCCTGGATATCCTGGGGCGAGGATAGATTGTCCATTTTTCCAGTGGATAGCTCCCAGCATGAGGCCGAGTGACCCTCTTCTTCCAGTGCCCGTCTCTAATGGGCCTGGACATATCCCACCCCCACCTGCCCCAGTTAGCCCATCCCCTGCCGCCCATCATCCTGGCCTGCCTGAGACGGGCCCAGAGCAGAGATTCAGACGACCCAGGGGTAGCGCGGTCTCTGCTCAATATGGGACGCTTTCATTCCAAGGACACTGGGTTGCTTCTGTCTTCCTAAGCCGTGATAGCCAGCACTTTAGAAAAAACAAGTCCACGGCCACTGGCGCTGACGCACAGCAACCCAGGAGGGCAGGGCAAAACACTCCCCAAGGCTGTACGTCTCTATGGAAGTCAACAGCCAGGGTTCTCCCCCTCGGAACGAGGGGCTGGTGGGTTCGAACCCCCTGGCCTATGGTTCACAGCCAAGCACTTAACCACTGTGCCCTCAGGACTCCTTGCCCACTGACTAAGGGGAAGTGAATCTCATGCTCTGTCTGTTTGACATTCACCATCAAAGCGAAGAATTACAGCTGCAGATAGTTGGCACGTGAAGGATATGTGCACCTCAGAACACTGACTGTTTCTGCCAGGAGGTGGGCGTGGGGACTGATTAACAGGTTGTTATTCTGCCCACCCCCTCCCCCCACCCCTTGGCTCCACTTTCCTCCTTTCTCCCCTGCCTTGGGACACAGCCTCCCAATAGCCTATGCCTGAAACCCCACAGGTGTGATAAGCTAAGAGGACTGACTGGCTGTCTCCTGGGGGTCCTGCCCACACCTTCTGAATTACACACACACACACACACACACACACACACACACACACACAGAGCTTGAGACGGGCTGTCCAACTTTGAATCCTTTGCAGAGGGCCAAGGATATGGCCAGGCACTATTGATTCCTCATAGCACACGGAGTATTTGCCATTTCCCAAGATGGGGTAGGAAAGTGGCAGACCCCCTGCTCCAGGGTCATCGTTGTGTGCACTCCCCACGAATGAACAGTCCCCCATTAGCATGTGGTGCCCTTCCTCCCCTCCCTGGAGGAGTGTCCATGGGACTCCTATGCTTGCTCAGGACACATTAGAAGCAGCACCCAAGGGTGCTGGGAGCAGCTGGAGTGCTTCCAGAGGTGATATGCCGTTGGTAGACTGGGCTTGTGGGGTTCAAAGGCACAGGACCCTGACTTCATCCCCAGGGCCGTGGAGAGGCAGAGCTTGTCTCTTAACTCCAAGTCTGGTGCTTGGTCTGCTTATGACCCAGGAACTGTTCTTGTTTACACAACAGCTCCCGGTAGTAAGTGGGGAAACTGATGCTCAGAGTACAGAGGTTCGAGTGCAGGTCTTCTGGAACCCAAATCCACAGGATGTCACTAGCAGCTAACCCTTCAAGGAGGGTCTTGGTGCCCTTGCTTCCCAGCAGGGAGGAGAAGTCCCTCAGCCCTGCTGGGAAGGTCCCAGTCCAGAGTTAGAGTGACTGTTTGTCCAGAGCTCACCAGAAGAGGCCAGGCTAAACAGCACAGACTATAGCCGTGGCGACCAGAGGCCCTTGGGAGGGTGGTGAGCTGGGGTCCCTGAGGAGTAAGGTTTGGACCCAGAACTTCCTTACTCCCAATCCCCCCTCCCACTGCTGCCGGTGTGCCAGTGAGATTCAGAACAAATGTATCTAAATCTGTCGTCCAGAGCCTCAGTGCCACCAGCCGCTTCTCTTTGGGCCTCAGTATTTCCCGTCTCAACAAAACAAAGAAGATAAAAAAGAAGAATGTGTCAGAGTCCAGGATTTGAGGAAAGAGGCTAGCAGGGGGCGATGTGGCACATCTGAGGTCTTAGAACCCCCTCCCCCCAACCTCCACCCTCACCACCCTCCAGAGTCCACTTACGACAGCTGGTAGCGGGCCTGGCCTGTGTACTGCTCCGTCTCCTTGAGTTCTTAACAACCAAGCTGCGAAGAACAGGCGCTGTGACTATTCCCCTGTTTTCGAGGAGGAGATGGAGGCCCATGGAGACTGAGCCCCACGTCCAAGTCTTGTAGCGAGTGGCCAGGAGAATGAGGACTCAGAACCCGGTGGTCTGGGTGTAGCCAGGAAAGAGCCCGGTGCCAGCCACTCCCCTCCGGCGCCTTGTTTGATGTGTGACATGGTTCCATCAGGAATAACGCTGGGCGGGCTGCCCGCCACTTGCAAAGCACCTGCAGCGGGTGATTATACGGTCCTTCTGACTGCCCTGAAAATAGGTCTTTGCCCCTCCTTTCCCGTGAGGAACCCAGGCCGAGAGAGCGAGGATCACATATGTGGGGTCCCGTTCAGTCCAGTGACATAGCTGCTGTCTCTGGACCCAAAGGCAGTACCCTCTCTGGTGTTAATTCTGGCCATGCAGTGAGCACAGCACAGGGCCCTGGTCACAGCCCACCCCCTGTGCATGTAGGCCCCTGTCATTCCAGTGAGGCAGCTGAGATGGCAGAACTAGGACCGGACCTTAAGACATCCAGCTCCAGAGTGTGTGCTCTTTAAGGAAAGTTTTCAGGCAGGGGCCGGAAAGGGGTGGGGGTGGGGGTCTCTGCTGAGGACCCCGCCTTCTCGCTCTTCTGCCTCCCGGGCTCTGGCCCTTCTCTGCCTTTTGCAGATGAGAACCTGAGCGGGAGAGGAGGGATTTGCACCAGGATGGCCCCAGCCTCTCTTAGTCCCCACAGGGGGAACATGGCAGCAGCCAGTGGGAGCTGGGGCAGTGGGTGTGGTTCTTAGGGTCCTGGAGGCTGCAGGAGGCTGCTGTGGGTGCTGGGGTTGTAACGGCCAGCCGGCAGGCAAAGCAGGAGGCAGAGTGCTGGCCCAGTGGGCGGGGTTCCCCGAAGTCTGTGAGGCTCTTGCCAGCTGAGTGACAGGTCTCCCCTCGCCCCCTGCTGCTTGCAGTTTATCAGTTATTATCAAGTGTCCTTCTCACCAGGCTCCCCAGGCTGCATTTGCTCTGGGCGGGGCGGAGGCAGCTCTGCCCACCTCTACGGGACCAGCGCCTGCTGACTGATTGATGCAGGCCGAGGTGGGGCAGGTGGCAGAGGTCACTGGTAGGCTAATTGGCCCTTCACACCATTCTCCCACTGGCCATCACGGAGGGTGACTCTCAGCCCTGCCGGGAGTGGAGTGTCCAGAGAAGAGCAGCCAGTGTTGACAGACTGGCAGGGACTTCTGAGACTAGCCTTTGTTCTGGTCTGTGGAAAGGTGGGGGAGTCGGGCGCCGGAATTCCCGCAAGCCCTACTCTGGGGGCGGTACTGCCCCCCTCTCCCTAGCTTTCACTGGAGCTGGGCAGAGGTACAGCTTCTAAGCCTCCTTTTTCAGCGGTGGAGGTAGCCTTTGGGAGTGAGGCAGGGGCTGTGCTCGGGGCCAGGCACTCCACAAGAGCCCCCATCTAGCCTGCTGGACACAGTCTTGTTCAGCTGCCCTTGACCTAGGAAGTCCCTAGAGAGGATGATGGTTCTGTGAGGAGAACAACGGTGGGTTTGAAGGCATTTCAGAGCCGGGGGGTGGTGGAGCTGGCAGGAGTCCTTGTGAGCAGTCTGTCCTTCCCAGAGGTTCCTGGCGATGAGGCCAGGCATTTTACTCCAGGAAGGGTGGGCGCAAATAAATGTTGTGTCCCAGCTCTAGAGGAATCGCTGCGATCCAAGACATTACAGGACCCAAGAGGTCCTGCAATAAAGAAGTGGTTTTTCCTTTGATGGACGAATGCACGCTGTGACTGGGGGGTGGGGAGGGGGGAGAGAGAGAGAAAGAGAGAGATTGTGTGTAGGCCCTGGGCAGCACTTGGTTGGTGTGATTAGAGGAGCGAGTCCACCAAGGCACCTGGGAAGAAAGGCCTGGCCCTCGGACGACAGCTCTTCCGGCTTAGAAACACGGAGGATACAGTTCTGCTCTGACGCCCATGGCGAGAGGACCGGTTTGTATTTGTGGCTTGGGCACGTCACCCAAACCTGACTCCCACCCACCCGCTGTCAGCACCTGTGACAGTAAGACTTGTGGTGAGAGCTAGTTGGACATTTGTGGACACCTGTTTGTTAAGAGGGCCCTCTGGGAAGTAACCTTTAGGACAGCGGTTCGCAAGCTGTGGGTTTTGACCTCTGTGGGAGGTCGAATGATGCTTTCACAGGGGTTGCCTGATCCCTAACAGTAGCAAAATGACAGTGAAGTAGCAATGAGAATAATGTTATGGCTGGGGGTCCCCACCTCGTGAGGAGCTGTGTGGGAGGGTGGAGAACCCCTGGTGTGGGACTCTGGCATTGCTAGCCCCGTGACACATGGGGATATTTGGGCTTGGGTTTTTTTTTAGGAGTGGGACCTTCCTAGGACCAGCTCTCAAGTGTGTGCGATGAGGTCTGGCCCTGGGCAGGACCCTCTCTAGGGGCGTGGGGGGGGGGGGTGGTTTCCCTGGGACCCTCCTAGACTCCAGGTAGGAGGGGTTTAGTCCTCTGCCCTCCCTGTTTCCCTCCCCTCTGACACCCAGCAGCTTGGGCTCTGGGCCCCCCATCCCCCTCCAGACTGACTCCCGCTGCAGAAGGCAGCAGTCGGCCAGAGGCTGCCCACTGATTTGCATAATTGCACCATCTCTTGAATAATTAATAAACCTCTGTCCTTGCTGGGAGCAAAGTCTGCACTGTTATGGATGGGCTTGCCAGGGATGGGTTTGCCGGACCTCTTCCAGGGGAGTCACCGGTTCCCGGACTCCTGCGCCTTTCCCGGCATGGTGCGCTCCCCCCCCCCCCCCCGAAAGAGGAGAGTGTGCTGCGGGGGGTGGGGGGGAAGCTGCCATCCCCCGTGGTAGGGGCGCACTGCTTTCTTCCAAGATCCACAAACGGTGTCTCCCGTGCACCAATGGTTTTGGATTCTGTGTCCTTGTTTTGTGGTGGCCCCATAGCCTTGTTCTCTGAAGTCCAGCCAACTTCGGTTGGGGGGAACTTCCTCCCTTGTCGAAAGGCTGGAGTGGGTGTTGCTTATGGAGATATGTGCAGTCGTGTTGAGTTTTCAGGCAAGGGCAGGAAAGTGGGGGGGGGGGGTTTCTGCTGAGAACCCCACCTTCTCGCCCTTCCGCCTCCCGGGCTCTGAGCCTGTTAAGGCAGGGCTGGCCTCAAGAGCGATGCTTGCTTGAGAGCTTCAAGTCTCTTCATACCCTGTTTCTTGCACGTGGGTTTTCCCTCTGGCATAGGGCCTTACCTCCCTGACATACGGGACAGTGAAGTGGAGGGCTGGACCTGCCTTCACATGTCGTTGACATTAGGGAAAGCCTCCAGGGCTATCCCACTGCGGAGTGTATTTGAAAGGCTTTGCTCTCTCCTCCAGCCTCCACCCCACAGTCACGGGCCAGAGCCTCTAGCCTCTGGGAGTGCTCCCCAACCCAACTCTGGGGGTGCTTGGGAGGAGGGGTTCCGCCATCCCACAGGCCAGGGAATCAGGTTTCAGCAATGCACGACTTCTTGGAGATTGCAGGACATCCTACCAGAAGAGGGGGGATGCAGGACGCTTGGCTTCCCGCCCACACGGACTCTCCAGGATCTGTTTGCACATTGCCAGGACTGGGGCAGGCCTTTCTCCTTGGTTGAGTTTCTGCAAACAGCACTTCCGTGGAGGCTTAGCTCTTACCACTGGGCCTTCACACCGGTTAGGGAATTAGCAGGGCAAGGATTAACCTATTTTACAAATATGGAAACCGTGCGGCTTGGGGAGCATCTCGCCCAAAGGCACATAGATAGTGATAAAGCAAAACCACAAATAAAGATTCTGCCACCCTGGAGTCCGCGCTGACTCATGGGTATCCTAGAGCACAAGGAAGGATGGACTCTGGGTTTCGGAGGCTGTGACTCTTTACGGGAATAGAAAGCCTCGTCTTTCTCCCTGGTACCCATTGGTGGTTTCACACTGCTGACCTCACAGCCCAACAGGTAGCCACTCCACCACCAGGGCTCTTAGAGGTGGTGACAGAGGCAGTGTTGAGACTCACATCTGCAAGCTGGACTTTCAGCACCCGCCGCACCCAGTACCGAGAAAGCATTTCTGCTCAAATGTCATTGTGTTAGGAGGGGCCAGCTCGAGAGACAAATCCCGGGTGCTCATTGATGTGGAAGAAAGTCGTGTGGATCCAATGATGGTGGAAGCATCACCAGGCTCTGGCAGGAAAGTGAAGGCAGAGAGAAGGGAGGGCGGTTCCCCAAAACCTCCTTTTTTTTTTTTTTTTAAATCACTTTATTGGGGGCTTGTACAGCTCTTATCACAACCCATCCATCATCCATCCATGTGCCAAGCACATTTGTACATATGTTGGCATCATCATTTTCAAAACATTTTCTTTCTACTTGAGCCCTTGGTACCAGCTCATTCCCTACCCGCCTCCCTCCCTGATGAACCCTTGGTAATTTTTTTCCCCCATGTCTTACACAGATCGCTGTCTCCTTCACCTACTTTTCTATTGTCTGTTCCCCAAAGAGGGGGTTACATATGGATCATTGTGATGGGTTCCTCCCCTCTCCCCCACCTTCCCCTTCTGGTCTTGCTACTCATTATTGCTCCTGAGGGGTTTCTCTGTCCTGGATTCCCTGTGTTCCCAGCTCTTGTCTGTAGCCGTGTACATGCTGTGCTCTAGGCAGATTTGCAAAGTAGAATTGGACCCTCCTTGTGTGAAAGCCAAGCCCACAAGGCATCATCATCAGACTGTGACCTGATGGACAGGCTAGTCTCTATCCCTACACTCATATCTTCTAGTTGACACAGTTATGTAACTACTGCAGTCACTATGTTGGCTAGGGCTGACTCTGACCGCCGGCACCTGTGACACCAAGCCTCATCGACCTCTTCCCAGTTTGCTAGAGTGGCTGTCCAGGGATGTAGGTTAAAACTCTCCAAGTTACCGGCCGAGATTTGGAGGTCTGCCCAGATGCGGATGGGTACAAGCTGTCATCACCCTGTCTGCGCCTTTTCTATAGGCTAGGGGTGTTGGCATGGCGCTGGGTAAGGGTGTGGGGATGGAAAAGGCAGCCAGGGGTTCCGTCTACCTTGCCTGTGTCCAGGCTTTTCAGAGAGCGAGTGACGGAGCCTGCTGCGCAGCCGTGGGTGGCCGGGGTGAGTGCGTGACAGCAGCAAGGCTCGGAGGCTGCCTTGAGGCTGAGGGTGACATCAGGGCTGAGACCAAATGTTTCATGTCCCAGCAGTCTTCGTGGATCACACTGTGAGCCCAGCAGCAGTGCCCTCAAGTGATCCTCGCACCCTGTTCCCATAGGGACAGAGGCTCAGGGTGCCCCCCGCCAACAGAGTTCTGCTCTGCTGATGTGCTGGCCTCAGTCAGGTCTGGCTTCCCACCACTCCACTCTCTGTGCGCTGGAGGAGGTCACGTAACCTCCAGCCCTCCGCTTCCTCATCTTGAATGTGGGTGCAGTAGCGTGCTGCCTCGTGCGGTTCCGAGGTCTCCTTGGCCTCAGAGGGGGTCTTCGCATCCTCCCAGGTGCACGGGAGACCCGCACTGTCGCACACCAGCTGCTTTCGGGCTTCCGTTTGTGATTCCAGGATCCTGCCGGGGGAATCCGGCTACGCCCCGCCTGGGTCCCACCGCGTCATGTAGCAGGAGACAGCCCAAGACAGGCATGACATGATGTTTGTGCCGACATTTCTCCCACTTAGAAAATCAATATTCTGTGGTCTGCCTAATTGCTCTGTTGCTGCTAAATGAGTCATTATGGAGGGAAAATCGCAAATACATTGTGAGATTAATGGGAGAAAGTAGTTGGCAAATGACTTTGGTTTGCTTCTGAAACTCCGAGAAGGTGTTACTACCAGAAATCTGGAGAGCCGCAGGAGGCTGAGCCCCAGGCAGCGGGCTAGCTGCTCATGGCTCTGTGAGGCCCCAGAGGTGGCCTGAGAGGAGCTTTTCAGACAGGCACCCATTGGAGTATTATTGTAGGGGCTACAGAGTGGGCCAGTCCCAGGCAATGTCCCAGGTCAAGCCAGTGGCTAGGCCCACCGCTAGGCTCTGATGACCCCCTGATGAGCAAAGTCAGCCACTCCCTTCCCCCTCTTGGAAGGGGGACAGCCTGGGATGGACTTGCCCTCCAGGTAAATGGGTATTTGCTTCAGAGGCTCACACCCTCATCTGGAAGGTGTGATCTGTGATCGGGTGGGTGGATGGTGAGGTGGGGATGCCTTCACAGAGGAAGGGAGGACGGAGCTCCCTGGGTAAAATGCAGGGCTTGTGCAGGCCCCACGGCTCTGGGGTGGCAGAAAGGGCCGGTGACCTAGCCCTCACTGCAGTCTGGCGAGTGGGCGCATCCTTGTTTTCCCAGGAAGGAACCCAAGGCTAAGAGGGTCTGGGGAACTTGCCTGTGGTCAGACAGCTAGCCTCCAAGCCAAATGGAGTGTACACTTGCAGGTCAGGTGACCCAGGATTTTTTTTTTTCCTTTCCCTGAGCCCCAGCCAGCTTCTGGTTCAGGGGGGCCCAGCTGTCTGTCTGTCTGGAGGTGTGATCAATTCCAGAGCGTGAGGACCCTGGGCCCTCTCAGGGTCCCAGGCAGCAGCTGGTGGGGAGAGACCACCATTCCCTGTGGGCACCCGGAGGGGCCATCAGAGGTCATCCTTCTGGAATTTGGTTCCAGGATCTAGTCCACCTCGTTGTGCTGCAGGAGCCTGGGAGAGGTCACGCTCCCTGGGAGAGCTGCTGACAGGGCTCACAATCTCCTGCTCATGACAAGCCCCAGGTGCTTCTGAGGCCTCCTCAGTATTCAGACCTCTCTGGAAGGTTGGATCCCAAGCCTGGGGGAGGGGGGCGTGCTGGGCAGAGGTTGGAGATGGCCCTGGGCTTTGGTCTCTCCAGGCTGCAGGGTAAGCAGGCAGGGAAACCTTGGGGCTGGGTGCATCACTGTACCTCTGGGAACTCGGGCAGGGCAGACTTAGGTGGGCAGCTGAAAGGGAGTGACAGGGCTCTGAGAGGCAGGGAGTTGGCCAGAGATGCTTTGCGGGCTGTAGGTGATCGGGCTGAACCATGGTCCTGTCGACTTTGCTCTGGCCCTTACAAGATGTAGCTGAGGCTGGTCTCCCTGCTAGCAGCTGAGTGTTTATTTGGTCTGGTTGGAGAGCCCCAGCAGAGGGCTCTTGGTCCTGCAGAGATGCCGCTTGCCAAAGAATTTGGCGTGGTTCTTCAAATAGATGGCCGGGCATCTCTTCCCAGGCTCCAGTCAGTCCTAGGGCTGTTCGAGAGCTCAGGGGGCCCCCAGCCCTGTTCCAACAGGCTGCTGCCAGGGGCAGGAGCAGTGTCAGAGATTGCTCTCTGGCCTTGCCCTGGAGAGGTTGTTGGAGACAGTGGGGAGCTTTGGTCTGTCTGCTGGGGTGGAAGTCAGGCCTCTCGTGCACCCAGCCCTTGTAGCAAGGACCACACAAGCTGCTCTGCCAGCAGCTCTGATTTGGGGTCCTGAATCTTAGGCTTCTTTTTTGGCAGCACCCGCCCCTCCATAGTGGCCAGGTGAGCTAGTCTGAGTCCAGGCGCCTGGGAAGCTAAAGCAAGGTAGAAGCGTGGCTGTCACGCCTTTCTCCATTCTGGTTCAGGATCTCATCCCGTGGGTTGCCCCAGGTGCATGAGGGGCCCTGTGTGCAGGTAGCAGGCTGTGCTTCGCCGGCAGGTAGACCGCGTGGGCAGGGCGGTACTGTCTGTGGCCAGGGCCCTATTGCTTGAACCCCCTCCCTGGGCTGGTGGAAAGACGTTTCTTAATGCTAAAGAACCTGGATGGCTGTCACTCTCCTGGGCAGGTGGCTTCCTGATCAGGACATCCTGCCCACCTTCTTTGGCTAAGATCACCTTCGTTATATACATACACCGGATCTCTCCCCTGCTGTTTCATGCCAACAGGCCTTATGAATTGGACCTCACCAGGCGTCTCACAGCATCAGGGCTCCCCCCTCCCTGTTAGTGCTCCCTGGGGCTGGGGGTCATGCTCTCTGGGCTCCACCTTCCTCTCTCGGCTCCAGGACCAGGCACTTCAGTGGAGAAGTGGGTGGTGTTGGTGATGCATGTCTGACAGGGCTGTTGGGGTCCTTTCTTCGGGGGTCCTGTGTGGGCTGCGTTGTGACAAAGGACTTGCGTCCCATGTGCTGTGTGTGCCCATTTGATCCCATCATAATGTTTTTTCCTGGCTGTGCATCTCTCCCCCCCACCCCCAACCCCTGCCCCACAACTCACCCCCCAAGGTCCCTGACGGTGGATTGAAGCATTAGATGGGCCAGGTGTTCAGTGGGGAGCTCAGAAGTTGGTGGATGCATGAGCTGGCGGCCCAGGAGAGCATGGCCAGGCCAGCCTGCTCTCATTCATAAGGCAGAGTCCCTGGGCTGCCCTGGCAACAGCTCCTCGCCAGCCAGCCTGTTGGTGTGGCTGCTGACAGCGGCAGCTCCTGACTGGCTGTGCTCGGCCCTGCCCGTGCTCTCCCCAGCGCTCACTCACTCACAGCAGCTCCCCGGCATCCTCCAGGCAGATGGTGCAAAGGAAATGCATGGGACTGGGGTCCTCAGGCTTGCACCCTCCCCCGTGCAAGGAGGGGGCCCTCTCAAGGGGTTTCTTCCACACACACTGGGTCTGCAGGAACAGCAGAATCTGCCTTCCAGGAGATCTTAACAATTTCCTGCACATCTCTACACACACACACACACACACACACACACACACACACACCTTCACTGTACCTCCCTCATCTCCCAACTCAGGGTTCAGACCCCAGCTCCACCACTTGTCATTGGGGAGCTTACTGAACTTGGCAAAATAGAGACAAAGGCCATTCCTGTTCCATTGGCTGGTGGGGAGGGATCAGTGAGATTTGCAGCTGCAAATACCAGGTGCTTGCAACCCGTGACCCATTATTAGGCCCTCGTGCCCCAGTCTCATATTCTCCCTCTCTGCTGTACTCCCTGGCTCCACCTCACTCCTCCGGCCCACTTTGAGTCTTTTGCCCATGGTTCTCATTGTCTGCCCGCCTGTAGTTGGGGGGGGGGCTTCCTCAGGCACCGCTTGGGGTTCCTTGAACTGCACTTCTAAGACCCACCCTCCCCGGCCTCCCAGAACCAGGGTGAGCCTGGATGTGCTCTCCTCCTCCCCCAAATAGCACGTGACCCAATTAACTCATTCCCCAAACAGGAGAGGGGACAAGGCACATTGTTTGTGGATCCTGATGCTTAGGGGCCTGGCAGGAGCCCGAAGAAGTGCCCTGCAGGCTCCTCTAGGCTGTCATCTATGGAGGCTGGAACCTCCGACCTTCAGTTAGCAGCTGACTACTTTAGCCACTGCAGCGCCAGACTCCATTCCTGGAGACTTAGATTAAGAAGTCAGAGAAATCCCTCCTAGAGCAGGTCACTGCGGCCCAGAGTGGGGAGAGGAGAGGAGAGACCTCTGCTTCCTGCACTTGTCCACCCGTGGGGTGGGCCCGGAGTCCGATCAATCGGCGAGTTAGAGCTTGGGGAGAAGAGCACTTTGCAGCAGAAAAGACAGGAGTTGAGTGGCTCGAAAGAGGAAGAGTTCTTTGGGTGGTGCAGGGTGGGGAAGGGCCTTTGCAGAGGGAACCTTGTGAGCTGGCGCCTAGTGCTCAGAGGATGAGGACCTTTCTTCTTGGGAAAGGCGGCTGCGGAGGGCTGGAGCAGTGGGAGAATGGAGAGAGGTTCCGAGCAGCAGAAGCCGCAGGTGGAGATAGCGGAGCCGGGTGGGAGGGACCCCCCTGGGGAGTGTGTGTCCTTGGGTTTTGTCTGAAGAGACAGAATGTGCAGGAGGAGGAGCCCTTTACCCCCACTCCCTGGTGCCAGGGCCGCGTCCCTGGGAGAGAGGTGGCGGTGAGCTTGCTGTAGGCACAAGAACAGCAGACACACGGTGGCTGGGAGAGTGTGGCTGAGGTTCCTGGGACTTCTGAGAACCACAGTGCCAACCCCAAGGAGGCAAGTGACCCTCAGGTCAGTACCACCTGCTGGGGACCAGGAGACATCTCCTCTGACAGAGGAGCCCAGGGATCCCTGTATCCTAGATACACCCCACCCAGGAATGGGACCACTGAGAGACAGTATGGAGGAGAGGTGGCACGGGGCCTGGCCCTGCTTATCTGTGGATGCCCATGCATGCCCATGTGCACATGGCGCAGGCACACAGACCCCGTGAGTGAATTGAGCGGTTCACTAGCACTGGCAACTCGTTGGCGTACCAGTAGAGTGCCACGCAGCTGGCAGCTGGCAGTCCCAACTCTGGCCTCTGTTGCCTGGCAGCTGAGAAGGGGGGCTCTTGTGGGCCCTGGGCTCATCACCCCACCTTGGGGCCCCTCGGGCCCACCTCTGGGCCCCACCGCTCTTTGTATTATTCATCTTTACTTGCTGGCAGCTCTCAGGGAGTGACATTGTCTGTGCATCCCATCGAAGGGCACGCTTCATGTCTCCGGGTCCCTGGCACCTCGCACACAGCCTGGCACAGGCCTGGTGCCTAATAAACGCACCGTGAACGATACACTGAGCACCTACTGCGTGCTGGGCCCTGCGCCAGGTGCTGCAATAATTAACATTGGCACGGCACTTGATGGTTTTCACAGAGCTCCTCCGGGCCCCATTAGGAGGCTGATGGTTTCGGATCAGGTATTTATTTCCCCATTTTCCAAATGAGGAAACTGAAGCTGAGAGAGAGGAGGCACGGCAAGTTAGCCTGAGGTCACGAAGCCAGCCAGCGAGGGGCAGAGGCAGCCCCCGCCCGCCGGCTGCCCCTGTCTCCCAGGCCCGCACCCCTGACTGAGCCGCTCTGGCTATCTGCCGTTGCTTGCCCTGCCTGCCGAGAGTGTGGGCTCTGGGAACAAGCGCTGGAGCTCCCAGGCTGGCAGGGCGACCAGGCCCACAGAGACTCTAGATCCTGGCAAGCTGGGTTTCTGGGGACACAATAGGCGTCAGGCTGTTTCTGGATGCCCCACCCTCTGCCCGTGTGGAGGACAATTGTCTGTGTGTAGGGTAAGTCAGAGGCTGGAGAACAAAGAGACCCCCCCCTCCTGCCAATGGGACTCTGACCTTGAAACCCTGTGGGACTTCATTCACTGGAAAGAAAAAGGGACAGAGCTGCTTCAGAGAGAGGCAGACCTCCTGCCGGCGGTGACCGGTCAACAAGGAAGGTCTGGCTTTTGTAAGTTCTGGCTGCCGAGTTTTCCCTTTTCCATTGAGCACAAATCCTGAGCAACGGTGCCCGTTGGCCGACCAGGAGTCGTGCCGCCCTTGTGAGAGGCCAGGAGAGGCTGGGATCACGGCTCTGGCTGGGCTCTAGAAGCTTCAGCACTTGAGCAGACATCTAAGGTTGATGGGAGGGACCTGGACCCCAGCGCCAAAGGGTGCCCAGGGAAGCCCTTGTCTATTTCCACCCTGGCTGGGGAGGAGGTTCTGGCAAGAATGAGAGTGTGATCATCGGAGCCCGTGGGCACCAGGAAACCGAGCGATTCCACCAACGATGACGACAAGCACGTCCCTACTGTGCCCTAGGTGCTGGGGGTGACCCTGGGAGGAAGTGTGTGATGGACAGCCTGGGCCCGTCCTGCTCGCTTGGTACAGAAGCCCCTGGCTGGGACAGACCTCTGTCCCTGTTGGGGCTCCGCAGCTGGGGGGCGGGGAGGGGCAGGGGGTGTATGTGTCTTCTGGTGCCGTCGAGCTGGCCTCTGGTGGCAGGCTGCCGGGCATAGGAGAGAAAGCCAGGACTCTAGAGCTTCTGGGTGACGCTTTCAACGTTGGCAATGGAGCCAGAGCTGTAAAATGTCAAATTGTGTGTGGACGAAAACAAAGCTTGGGTGTTGAGGAAATATGAGGGGTGGGGGGTGGGGCTTCAAAAAGGTGGTAGAAGATGGAAGGGCAAGAAAAAGGGGATTTCCCCACCCACCTTGTGGAGGCCCCTCCAACGGTCCAAACTCTGCTGAGAGACCTCAGTGCTAAAGGCTGGCTAGGACCCAGGTGGACAGGAGGGCGTGGCAAGGCCTTCTGCCCGCGAGGAGGCCACCTGGAACCAGGTGTGGTGGCGGTGGCAGTCTTGGTGAGCATGTTTTAGACAGCCGAGGGGCTGCGGCAGAAGGCAGGACAGGTGGGGTCCCGTCTGGTTCTGGAGGTCTAGGATTGCTTTGTGAGGGGCTGGGCCTGCCTGACGGGAAATGCTGCACCAGGATCACACTCTCGCTCACATACACACACAAACTCTGGGAGGGC
>PVJH01030610.1:0-24638 GCA_004026705.1 Nesogale talazaci
GCAAATCCATATGGGGAACAGGTTGCTAAAGTTAGTACTAGATGAGCGAATTGAATTGAAGTTTCTATAAAATTTTAGAAAATTATGGGTAGGCCAGAGGGGACCAGGGATAACTCACGGTGTGTGAGTCATTAAAGGACAACCATTTGAAAATCCAGACATGTACAAAAGAGTGTTTATAAAGCCAATATTGCATTTTCACGAGACCTAAGTCAACTGCTATTATAGGTCCATAGCCTGTAATACATATGACACAAATACACAATGTACCATCCAGAGTATGTGCTAGTTTCTCAGTTGAGGATGGATATATTAGCCATCTCGGGCTGGGTTTGATTTCCATTGATTGAATGCCTGGCCATACAACTTGCTAGGAGTCTCCTTTATGATAACTCAACTTACACAATTAACGGCCACCAAGGAATTCATGGGATGCTCTCACTGTGAATGGAGAACGAGCTGTTCCCTGGCCCTCCTTTCTTCCACCACACTCTTTCACCTGCCTCGTTGGCCCCTACTGATCTCTTCAACACCACCTCACCTCTCTCAAACCTCAGACCAGGCAAGGGTCAGAAAGAAAAGAAGAAAGGGAGAAATAATAACCATATTTTTAAGTGAATATCTTTGTGGTTATCCAACTGACTCTAATGACATCCAATGACAATTTGATGAGTTATTCCAAAACTCTCAAAGAAACCAATTAGACTAACTGGAGGTCTGAGGAGCATGATGACGAGTAGTACTGATGTGCACATGGGATGAATTCTCATACAGAGGACGAAAAGCTAACATATAGAATCTTCTGGTAATGCCAGCTTATGCCATAGATCAGCCGTTCTTGGCCTGTGGATCTCAACACCCCCACCCCCTTTGGGGGTTGAACAACTCTTTCACAGCGTTTGCCTGATTCATAACAGTAGCAAAATTACAGTGATGAAGTAGCAATGAAAATACTTTTATGGGTGAGGGGTCACCACCACATGAGGAACTGTATGAGAGGGTTATGGCGTGAGGAATGTTGAGAACTGCTGCTTTCAGGGGTCAATAGGCACTCTGGGGAAGATGACACTCAGGTAGTATGGTGCTGTAAGTGCTCACAGGTCAAGTCACTGAGGTTGTGAAATCGTCTTCAGCATCCGTGCTGAGCAAGTCAGAGTGTGAGCATCCAACAGCATTTTGAGCATGCCAAATGAAACAGTAAAGGGCAAATGTAAAATTCAGTAATGCAAAATGCCTTTACGCAGTTTGAAATGCAGGGCTAGTAGGCAGAAAAGAATATAGCCAAACTGCTGGTGTGGATGGGATTATAACTCAGGAAAACTGAAGGGAAAAACAATTTTAAATGGGAGATTAAAGGCTAGAATTTGATACCCACTTCACATGTGCACTATGGAGAAAACGGTAAGAAAATTAGCCCATAAAATTTCATATTCCTCCCATAAACCCTTCTGTTGGCGCCGGACTCCTCTCCTCCATGTTCCATAGAGGGATAGGTATTGCTTTAATGATATTCTTAATCACACCAGCTTAAAATTTAAAGTTCTTGGTGTGAATGAATCGGTAGTATAGGTCACTAGGCTAGACCTGGGAAATAACTAAAACTTACATGCGTTTTGCAGATCTACCTCTCAGTCAGCCAGTCAGACAAAGGGCACCTGGGAATTAGCTCAGACCAGATACAAAGCTAAAGTGCTACCATAGTGACAAGAACTGATGTTAGCTCCCATTTCAAAAGAGCTGGCAGGTCCACAGGGAGGTGCTTGGAAGAGCAGGGTAAGGTGGGATGGGGAGGAACATCACAAAATGGAAAGAAGAAAACAGGCAGTGCCAATGGTAAGGGAGTGGGTGATAAGGACGCTAGCTGCTCCAATTTGTGAAACATGCTTGCATCCGTCAGTGTAAGTGGCTCTTAGTCCATCCAGAAATCGGAAGCATCCCTATGCTCCTTCCAGTCTCTCAAAGAAACAGCAGGGCTCTGGAAGTTGGCATCAGTGGGCCCCAAATATGGAGGCTGCCTGAAGTTTGTGAAGAAATTATTAGAAATAGCCCACCCATGAGATACTCTGGGTGCAGGGACAGTGAATGTTGCAATGCCAAGGGTCATATTAGAGTCCATCTAATCCCTAAAGAAACATCTGAATCTGAGAATCCCACACTTCAATCATAAAAGGATGGATGCTAAGTGGTAATGACATTTGGTATGGCTACCACATCACATGACATCTCTAAAAAGACAGGCTCTAATTATATCACTTGAAAACACGAAACAATGAAGAGTGACTCAAGGAGTGCATTCGAGAATTCAATGTTTTCAAAAACAAATAAGAAAATTACCCAATAAAACAACACACAAACAAAAAAGATATAATAACTTTGGGAGAATGATAATAGCATCTCATCAATGAAAGAGGTCACAGATCACAGACCCTTCATTGGAATATATCTTGAAATCACTTAACTTTCATTTGTCCATTTCTCCAACGAGAAAATTAGTCCTGTGTCTGAGCCCAACACATATGATTTTCAGGACAGACTATGGGCCAGGACTCATCTAAACTCCTATTTCTGACCAATGAAAATGTCAATAGACATGATGAGTTTATAATAAGGCTAATTAAAGCATGCATTTAGGTTAGAAACTCTTTTCACTGTTTAAGTTCCAGGTAATAATTTATTAGCATCAGCCTATTGAAGAAAAAGATAGTGTGTCCCACAAGTGAAATCATGGGAATGCATGGTCTTTATCACAAAAGATTAAATTTAGCATTTGATAAATTCTCCCAATTTCTACTAAAGCTTCCAGATTTTATTATCTCTACTAATCATAGTACCTGTCCACTGAGCTTTATAAAAAGAACCATAAGCCAGTTAATAAGCTGGAGTTCAAATTTTCGCCTATTCAAATGTGAATCTTCTGTAAAAACCAACATTTCTCAATGTGCAGGCCAACATTTTCCATTCATGTGCTTGCAAAGCCTCCAGGCAGGAGCTAGAGTGGAAAGTTAAACATCTATTTGCATTTGGTTTAGGAAATTCTCATCACCTTCTCATGAAATTTCAGAGGTCCCCATGGATTTGGCGATGATCAAAGCCTCAACGTTTCCTAAGTGTTCAGCTTTAATCCCTGTCAACAGTCAACCATTGGATTTTTTCAGTGCAATGAGTTACTCCTGGCACAATGCTGTGTAGTTATGACTTTATAATATTTTCTTCTTTCATTTAATTCAGATATATGTGTTCCCACATTGCAGGTCATTTGCAAAACTGACATTTAAGGGATTGGAAAGTAGAGACTCCTTGCTAAGAAGCCAGGGAATTTAGGAGTAAGGTTTTCCATCCTTTCCACCTGGTAAAGAGTTGGCACGGTTCACACTCATCAGGTATTAGGGATGGACTCACATTACTGGTCCACACCCTTCACAAGAGACCTATGGAGATCTTTTCTGGCCCCTTAATCATACCATGAAGAGTTTCAGTCTATCTGACACTAAACACTATTCTTTTTTAGCTGCATCACCTAGCCTCCTTACATTCTTAGATGCATTTCACCTATTCAGAAAAAAAAATCATTTCGTGAATAGTCTTTTGCTATTACCAAGATTAGTCTTAGCAACTCTCCGTGGGAGAAAAGAACTTTTCTCTGACAAGTCAGGAGGTCAGTGGCAAGTCAGATTGCATAAAGCATCAATGGGTGCTGCAAGTATAGACTCTAAATGTGTTAGTCTTTTTGTTTCATTAGAGATTCATAAAAATAACTCAGAGAAATATCAGTAATTCGAGTAGTAAGCAATGACAGTCCAATGAAAATAATCAGAATCAACTTGATGACAGCTAACAAGAAACTCAGCATCCCATGACTACGGAAGCTGCTCCTCGAAGATGCTCATCACATTTTTCTCCCACCGAGCAGCAGGTAGGTTTGAAATGACAATTGTTCACTTAGAAACTAAAAGCTTTAAGCACTACATCACTGAGGCTTCTTTATTTCCTACAGATTATAAAATTAATAGGTTCTCATATTTTAAAAGTGAAACTACTTTCTTCAAAAGGAAATATTTTAATATTTTGCTTACCCACTCAGCTTCTGTTAACTCAATTTAAAGCAAGAACATTCATCAACAACAAAATAAAAGGTGTGGCAAAATTCAACCTCACAGTTTGTTTTCAGTTTATACAGTGGTTCTCCACCTTTCTCATGCCATGACCCTTTAATATAGTTCTTCGTGTTGTGGTACCAACCCCCACCATAAAATTAGTTTCATTGCTACTTCATAACTTTATCAATTTTAGCTACTGTTATCAATTGGGTGACCCTGTGAAAGTGCTGTTCAACTCGCCAAGAAGGTTGCTACCCACAGGTTGAGGACTGCTGGAAGAACATCATATCCAGATTCTGCATAATGTTATATTGAAATGAATGTTCTCACAATGCATTTGCAAAAGACAGGAAAACATAAAGAGAGGAAAATAGGAAACAACCAATCTACAACAGTCCCAAACACAAACATAACTATGATTAAGTTTTTAGACAAAGTAATATTTGTGATATATGTGAGATGGAGTGTCTTGTTATCTTATATTGCTGATTTAAATCCACCCAAAAGTGCCTCGCAAGAAAGGACTGGTGGTCTATTTCCAAAAGGCAACGGTCAATGAAAACCAATGGAACAGAGGGCTACTCTGTCCACACAAGGGATTGCCATGCGTTAGAATCAGCTTGACAGCAACTGGTATGGTGAATGTCACCCTCATTAACAGAATATTCTACCACAAATTGTAGCCTCTTATTGTGTATGTGTGGGCATGGGGAGGGGGGTTGAGGGTGTGTGGCCTTTTATTATTTCCCAGATGGTCTCTCATTGTATGTAGGCAAAAGCTAACAATGCAGACATTATGAGCAGCTCATTGTGCCTGCTGTGGTTTGCTGAGCCACTGCCCTACAGGGAAGCTTTAAAATGGTGCATGAGCAGATAGCAATAAATGTATATTACCAGATCATCATGACTAATTCACTCTTCCATCAGAATTTATAACTACTATGTAGAAAGGCATACCTGACCCAATCCATGATTGGTTTTTTTTCTTCCAATTGTTTCATACACATGTGAGAGCTGTATAAGAAAAGGGAAGACTGAAGACGAATTGAGGCATTTGAGTTAGGATGGTAGGAAAGAATACTATGTGCTGACTGATAAAAGAATGAAGAATTCTCTTTGGGAGCGTGTACTGTCAGAATGCTTCTTAGCATCCAGAACGGCAAGACTTTATCTTCCTGACTTTGGAGATGTTATGAGGAGAGGCAGTAGAAAGTCAGTACAAAGACGAAGATACTCAAGGGCTGTATAATCCTTGGATTGACATAATGGCTGTAACAACAGACGTAACAGTAGCTACTATTTTGAGAATGGTGTACAATCCAGATAGGGTAATAGTTATGCATTGGACTGTTAGCCACAAAGTAAGCAGTTCAAACCCACCAACAGCTCCATAACAGGAAGACTTGGCTTTCTCCTGTCATAAAGAGTTACAGTCTCAGAAATCCACAGGAGCAGTTCTGCATTGCCCTCTAGGTTCACTAGCAGTCAGAATTAACTCAAAGGAAGCAAATTTGGAGACTGACAGAACCAGGCAACATTCTGTTCTTTTATACATTGAGTCACTATGCATCATGGCTCACTGAATGGTCCCAAGAGCAACGGAGAAAAGTGGGCATCTATAAAAGATGGTCAAACTAATTTTATATTGAAAGAAATGGTAACATTATCCATCCTTCCCATCTGGACTTTCAAAAGTAACAACATTGAAGGAAGTGTTGTGTTTGAAGAATACTGATGTCATTGTTCTGATGTTCAGGGATGGGTGGGTGTCAATAAACCTAATGCACTCAAAGGATCTTCATATTCATCCTTTGCCAAAGAGCTCGTTGAATTCGGTGGTTTATTTCTTTGCAATGAGACTCGTGTCTTTTCAGAGTTCTACAATATGATAAGCTAAGAACTCCTAGCAGAGAGTTTGGAAAGCGTAAACATGCTATATCCTTAGCAGGGAAATATGTTGGGGAAAAACACAGAAAGAATGACTAAATTGTAGTCATTTCTGGAAGCAAGTAAATTTTTTTTAATATTAACTCACTGAGAAATCTGGATATTAACTAAGGGCAAAACCCAAAAGGATTCTTTAGGAAAACCAAACTAGTGCAGGGAGGTCTTATCTCTTAAAGATCTCATACATAAAGGTGCTCAGGAGCCCTGGTGCAACAATAGGATAAACACCGGGCTGCTGAGTCCAAGGCTAGAAGTTCATATCCAGCAACTGCTCAGCAGGAGGAAGAGGTTGTTTGCTTGCTTTCATGTGAGTACATTGGAAAGCAGATGATGGCAGACACAAGGTAAAATTTAGCACCTTATCATTTGATCTCCCTTTAGACCCATTTTTAAGTCATTCTAAATGTAATGTTTTCCATTTTCTTTTTGATTAAAGTTTTTCTCTATTTTGCTATTGTTGTTTGCTTTTTTGTTTCGGTGTTTTTGTAGTTTTTCAATATATGAAATCCAGGTTGGTAAATCTAGAGTGACAATAACTGGATTAATAATTAATAATTAATAATCTCTCTGTGCAAGAGAGATTGGGGCAAAATTGTGGGCTAAAAATAATTAATACAGAAAGGAGAAAATGTTTTAAAGTTGATTATGTTAATGATTGTACAAACCTTTTTGATATGACTGAACTACTGAAATGCATGCGTGTATTGTGTGCTCATGAAACTGTTTTAAATATAAATTTATAGATTACCAAATAAATAAGGCAGCGGTTAAAAAGACTTTTTCTCTGTACTTGCACAGCGGATCTCATCATGTAAAATCAGAAAGTATCCCCTGAAAGCTTCCCCCCACCATCTATATGTGGTTTTTCTGTTTGTTTTCCCATCCTCTCTCCTCCATCCTTTCCCATTCCTCCCTTTTCCCTTCCCTGTTTCTATCTGGCATTGTCTTAGTCTTTAAATGCCCTCTTTTTGTTCAAGTCTTTATATTTGACAGTCTCACTATTGTTTTTGTTTTTAACTATTTGATTGGCATATAGATCACATGTCATACAATTCAACAGTCTAATTGTCATTGTTGTTTAGGGACTTGAAATATTCCAGGTGTGAATGTGCCGGAACTTGTTGAGTTAGTCCTTTATAGTGGAGCATTTTTATTGTCTCCGTCTTTTTACTATCATAAAGGTTTTTGCAATAAACATAGATACATATAGAGGGAAATGAAAAAACAGAAAAGGCTGGCTGCTCCTAAGATTTATAGACTTAGAAACCATGAGGAGTAGTCCAACTATGTCCTGTATCATTGCTATGAGTGTAGTATGTGACAGTCGTGTAAATAGAGGCTTGTGTTAAGTGATCTGCAGTCTATCACACACAAAGACTCCACCCCCAAATAAGTCACAGTCAAGCCAATGCGAAGCTATAATAAAGAAAACAGTATGCATTACTATATTGATCCTTGCCCCGAAACAACAACAACAACAACAAAACTTCCATTAAGCTATTCAAATTGTTTTTCATTTTCTTTTAGGGGTGATAAGAGCACTCACTGGTATACTTCATCAATCCCATTCATTAAGTGTACTCTGCAAATCCACAATAAAGCAAATCATACTGAGTGAGTCCTCATAGCACATGCACCATCCTGATGCGGCCATTCCTGTCAGCGTGGCTGTTCCTCAGGATCCTCGGGGGTACAGTGGTTCTGCATTGGGCTGCTGATGCCAAGACCGGCAGTTCAATATAACTCGCTTCTCCATGGGAGAAAGACAATATGTGGTCTTGTAATTTTATGACATTTTCTTTGTTTTTCACAAAACATGCATTGTACATTTTTATAGGCTCTATTTTTATCAACTTTTTCAGGATTGTTTGTCTTGAATCATGATTTTTAAACACACACGTCACTCAAACTCTCCGCCATTGAGCCAATGGCGACTCACAGCAGCCCGATCAAACCGCGGCGCACTGTTCCTGCGGATTTCCACGACGGTCCATCTTGAGAGAGGTAGACAGCCTCATCTTCCCCAGAATTAATGACGATTAGTACAGCAGAGCTGGTTGGCAGGCCAAAGCAGAACCCCCTCTGTCACACGAGTGTCTAAAAATGATTTTCTAATCTTCCCAACCAAATGTCCTACCATATTATCTTCTAGAAATTGTACATCTTTTGTCTTACATTTAAGTTGACTTTTCATTTTGAATTCATTTTTTTTCTGAAAGACGTAGGCTCTCTCTCTAGATGTGGATCTGGCTTGAACGTGCCCTCTGATCTAGGGCAGCCTGGTTTTACCGAAAAGGAGCCCAGGAGGTGAAGAAGCTGTTGAAGGTCACCCAGCAGGGGGCCAGCAGAGTGTACTATATGCTGAGCCCACTCTTTTTCTAGGTCAGCTCTCAGCACAGATTCAAGCTACCCTTTAGCCTCCTTGGAATTCATATTGCTCTGCTCTGGATTGAATCACTTCCTGATGTCATTTTCTTCTGCTAATAATATTAATAACCTCATGTTTATGCTCATAAGTAGCTTTTAAAAATCAACTAACTTCCTCATTTAAATTTTTTTCCCCAAAGAGCACAATTATTTTTCACTTAATCAGCGAAGAACTAATAAAACAATCACAATTATGTTTGTGCTGTGAAATCACAGCAAGATAAGTGGTTCCAATCAGCTGTGGGGGATACACACAGAGCATCTCACTCAGATATGGGATTGAAGTGATTCAATTCAACATCCCTGGGACCCTGCCCCACGCCAAGCCAAACTGGCTGTCTGTTGCTACTTATTCCACTTCTTAGTGACCCTCTGTTTACCCTGTCATCTTGACAGAAGCACATTGACCACAGTCTTCTTCTGTGAACAATGCAGAGTTTCAACAGCTGATCTTGCAGTCAATAGCCAAGCACTTAGCCCAAGGGGTACTTTCAACAGAAAAAAAAACTGCTATTGAATCATTCATAGCAACCCTGAGGGACCCAAGAATAATTGTCTACTGGATTTCCAAGGCTCTGAATCTTCATCAAAGCAAAGTGCCACATCTCTCACCATACACCCAGCCAGTGGGTTTGAATGCTCATTTTCTGACTCACAGATGAACACATTAACCACTATGCCACAAGGTCTGTATCATCATCCAACCTCTTCCATCCAATTTCCAGCAACTTTGATTCAGGTTCCCAGAGAAAGACATGTTTAAACAAGCAGAAAGCCTCATTCTTCCCCTGTGAAATGGATGATGTGTTTGAACCACTGACCTTGAGACTAGCAGTCTAACCTTTAGCACCCCATCACAGTCCTGTGTAATTCTGAATTTGTCATGAAAATGCGATTTTTCCAGGGATTTAACTTTACTAGGAAGTAATATGAAGTCTTTTAGGAGGGAAATGAAAATAAGTGAAAGGATAGAATATGTTCATGCTTTTCCAACGCATGTTATCCAAAATGGAGTAAACATTTTGGATAAAAGTGAAGTTGGGACAAAGACAATTAATATAGACCACTATTCAAAGGAAAACAAGCATAGGTGCTGCAGTGGTGAAAGCACTAAGTTGCTAACAAAAAGGTTGGTGGTTCTAGGCCATCAGCCTCTCCTAGGGAGAAAGATGCGGCATCTGCTTCCTTAAGGATTTACAGCTTTGGGAATCCTATCGGGCAGTTTTATTCTGTCCTGTGGGTTAATAAAGGAGATCAGCTAGATACCTATGGGCTTGTTTCTTCTGTATTGGGCCGTTAAAGGATCCAGACAATAATGAATACTTCATCACTAATGAAGAGCAAATTCAGGGACCAGGTTTTAAATATCTGACTCTGGAGTTTTAATGGGCTCATTACCCTAGGACTCAGGACTGTCTTTAGAGTGGCTTGCACTCTAGAATTTGTGAACAAATTCTATCTAACAAAGAAATAGCAAAACATTGAGGTCCAATAAAAATTGCCATCAAGTCCATTTCAACTCCTGGCTACCCAACATGTGTTAGCATAACTATGCTCCACAGACTTTTCAATGGTGAGTTTTCAAAGATGGCCAGTCAAGTCTGTCTTTCAGAGGCTCCTCTGGACATCTGAAGGACCAGCCTCCAGTTAGTAGTCCAGCCCCTCTCCTTGTGTCACCACTCCTCCACTGTCATATGTTAGGCATGTTACCACTTGTTATACCGACTGAGAGAGATTAAACTACAAGTAATAACAAAATACATGGCAAATCAATAAGTGCATTGAATAAAATTGTGATGTTACCAGGACACCTCTCTCTCCTCTTCTTCTTAACATTTAGAATCTTAGGTCCATGAGCTCTTTCCCAGCTCACACTCAATGCCATTCACATTTTCTTTCCATGAAAATCATTTTTAACATGATGAATCTTTTCTGACATGTAAGGTAGGGTTTGCATTCCAATGGAGTCTTAGAAAGAGTTAAACTGTGTGCATTGTATGGAATTTTCAATGCCAGCAGAAGCAATTAAGCAAAACTGTTGTCATAAAATTTATACTGAAGCAAGATAGAACACCTGGTTAGTTATCAATTAATACCTTTTTATTATGTTCTGCCTGGCTTTCTTTCTCCTTATGTTTGATGATACTTGGGCTGGGGTTATTTATGATTTATAGCAAGGATGGCAATTAAGATTTATGCTCATAGGAAATGCTTTGCATCTCTGCTCCAGGGAGAATAGCACAAGGCAATGTTCCCGATAATCACATAGTAGGGAAGAGAGCTGAGACTTAGTGAGGGAAGCTGATGCAGGCTGGGAGAGCACTCCTGGGAGAGCCGTGTTTGGGAAGTGGCTGCCTTTGTTCACTGGGGCTCTAAAACAGAAATCTCAAGAGCTGCTGCTAGACTTGTCCCGCACAAAACCACTATGCCACCGGGGCTCAGCCCCCAAGAACCCCATTTCTAAATGGGACTATATGCAGTGGTAGAAGAGTTACGATTCCACTATGCATGTTGAAGGTTTTAGGGAGGTTGGCTCTCAAGTCAATCCAAAATCACACCAATCATACTCACTACTCATTGCTATCATGTCAATGGCAACTCACAGCAGCCCTACAGTACAAGGTAGAAATGTCCCCATGGGTTTGCAAGACTGCACCTGTTTATGGGCGTAGAAATCCTCACCTCCCCCCCTCCCCCACACACACACAGAGCTAGTTGGTTTTGAATTGCTTTTCTTTCCGCTCACAACACAACTCAAAAACACCGTCCCACCCACACCACAGAACTCCCTGACAGGAGTGAAAGCACACTGAGGAATGACAATTAGAGGAGGAAGAAGGATGGAAACTGGGGAGACTTTTGATCCATGAGGATTTCCACTCCATTTGAGTTACAGTCTCGGGAATCTACAGGGGAAGTTCTATCCTGTGCTCTAGGGTCACCCTGGGTCAGAACGGGCTCTCGATGGCACTGACTTTGAGTGGGAGACCAACACTGGTTTTGGCTATGAGGTAGGGATAAGCAGACAGGGTGCTGGTGGGAAATCTCACCCATCAGTGTTCCAGTAGCAATATAAGATTGCTAAAAGCCCATCAAAGAGTGCCATAGCCAGTGAGGGGTTAATTTAAAAAAGGTTAAATTCTGCTTCATGAGGGAAGGGGCTATACCACATGCTCCAAGGGCCACCTTTTAAGGAGACCAAGAACTTAAAAAAAAAAAAAGGTACTGGAGACACAGTCCAAAGGTCCACCTTGAGGATTCTATGATGAGCGGTGATACATATGACATGTACATTTCTTGTCTGTGATGGTTAGGTTTATTGTGCCAACCTGGTCAATGAGAACATGTGAGATTAATCAGGTTGCAGTTGGATTGGAGGGCTCTACAAGGTCCATCTCACTCTTGGTTGATCTCTGGTGATTGGAGCAAGTGTACTGCTGCTGAAGCTAGTTCTCCATCTCAACCTGTGAGCTGCACCATCTGTGAGCTAGGCCAATTCATGGATCGTGAATCATGTTGCCAGAGCTTGTGACTCCTTCGAGACCTGCTTCACCATGCTGCTGGTGAGGACATCAATTGAGCTTGAGACTGGTGGATTTTGTCACTTGGCATTGCTTGCATTTGATATCCCATTCCAAGCACTGGGTGGGCTTGAACTTCCAAGCATGCAATTATTGACTCAATATTTACCTAGCACTTTCATCAAGGTTCTTTGAAAGATGAATATACAAAGTATAAAATAATTGTTCCCGTAGGCAGTCAAATAAGCTCTAGGAAATATTGGTGTAAAACGAACATCTTACCACAATACTTCTTGGACGCTTTAATATATTCAGTGTAAATCTTCTAAAGCATGACAGTGTTTGAAGCATTTTATCAAGCATATTAAACCCTTTCTGTCAAGCGCAGTTGTCCAATTGAAGTATAACATAAGCTACACATGTGAGCTACATATAAAGTTTAGATTTTCAAGTAGGTTATGTTAGAAAAAATTAACAGCTGAAATTAACTGTAATACTAGTTTATGAACTTCTACTATTTTAACATGTAATCCATTAAACATATTGAGATCATGTACACCCTTTACATTCTTACAACATTGCTGACGGCTCGTTAACCACACAAGGCTGCCTCACTGGCCAGTATGGATAGAAGGTATCATGGAGACCTTCAGCTTCCAGCACTGGTGTGATCTGTGATGCATAGACAGACACTATTTACTAAGTTGGAATAATGTGACATTGGCTCATCAATGACAGTCTTACTTTTGGTAGCTTTTCCATATGGTTATAGGGACTCAAGAGTGTTTGGGCCCACTGGCCATGAGAACTGCACATCAATGCTGAGATAAGTGGTAATACAACACAAAGGTAAAAATTCTTGTCAACCTATTCCCAAAGAATATATGAGTTCATAGAAAATTGTACAACCGTGGTCAAGTGACTAAAGAAATACCATAGAAAACAAAACAAAACAAAAAACCTGAAACACATCGTAAGCAAACTCATTCAAGAAATTCCCCAAGTTTTCTAAAATGGTTTTAGGTAAGAATGGCTAGGATTACAGGCTAAGTACGTGGCAAGAGGGGAAAGGGTTCCTCCAAGCTGCTGTCTCTCAGAATAACATTGTCTAGGGTCCAGATGGGCCTATGCAAAACCCCATCTAGCATCATTTGGAAGATGAATGTAGTGGAATTTTGTTTAACTGGGTTATTTAACAGGTTTTATCTGTATCTATCTATAGTGGCTTCCTGTCAGCTATGTGACTGTTTATGGTACTGTGCTGGCATGTGTGTTGCTGGATTCCAGACACTATACCATCGGTGTTTCAAACACTGAGCCATCCACAGTCATTAGTTTTCAGTGGAGCTTTCAAATGACTGGGAGCCACATTCCACAAAGTTACCAATGAAAACCCAATGGATCCCAACAGAATACTAGCCTGCTTCCCTCAGACACACCCATCATCAGGAGGGATCCACACCTGGCGGAGCACGTGACGTCTGGCAAAGCAAAGAGCCCATGCGGGTGAAAGAAGGCCTCAAGGAGAGGACAGAGCCTGGCAGGCTTGACCATACTGATACTCATGAGCACGAAAGGGGGCCGGGCAGTGTTTGGAGCTGCTGCCAGTGAGGTCATTGTGAGTCAGAGGCAACTGAAGCACAGCTAACAACATCATGGTTTCAGTTCCCCTCTTTTGACTGTCACTCTACACTAAATAGGACATTTCTCAGAAAGTTGAAAGAATGCCTTGCAAGTCTATGAAGATTACAACTGTTAATTCATCTGTGTAATGCAAATGAGTAGCAATCACATTTTTTTTCAAAGAGAAAACAATTGCAAGGAAGATTATGATCTAAAACTTGCCCTGGCATGCAGTACTGCTGAGAAAAAAACATTGCAGCCCACTTTTCCATTTTACATTTTGGGGATCCACAGCTATTACTTCTTATTTAGGAAGTAAAATTGACTGCACCTGGGCATATTATTAGCCGCTCACTGCAGGAAACTACACATTGATGGGCTATAATTTAGCACAGAAGGAAAAAAAGAGAGAGGGAAGAAAAAGGCAAGCCAATTAAAATGAAGCACATCACTTGCTGATTACCTGGCAGAATTTATTGTCTTATAGTTCATAAATAGGAGATCAGTAGAAAAGGACTAAGTATGAGTGTGTCAAACTTTGGGGATCAAATTGCTTCCCCGACACATAAAGGAAGTCTCTACAAGCCCTTGAATTTAGCCTTACCCCCAGAGCACATCACAGAGGCATACGTGCCTCCTAAGCTCACAGAGGATGTGAGGGGAGCTCTGTGGACCAGGACTCAGTCCAGCCCTGTAGTCTGCAGCTTAGACACAAGCCCGCCCAGGCCTGTAGGCAGTGAAGAAGACGGGCTGCTATGTCAGACACAGGCCTGCCTGCTATGGAGCATGGTTATGTAGTAACAATGAAATGTGGAATTTTCCTCTACTTCTTTTATTTTGGGGGAGGGGGGGGGCAATCACTGCCTCTTGTGGTCCTGGGCGCTACCCAGTGCTGCTCCTGAGAGCCACCACTGGATTTGAACTGCCAAGCCCGCAGGTCGCAGTCCCACATTCAACCACTTACTTCACCAGGGCTCAGCCCTTCCCTCTAGTTCTTACGTGCTTCCTCCCACTCACTCTCATGATCCCAATTTGACCAGACAGATCCAGGTAGACCAGGGGATGTACTCTGGAGTCAGCAACGTGGGAAATTTAGGATAGATGATCCCTCGGGACTAGCGGGGGCAGTGGTAATATTGAGAGGGTGGAGGGATGGTGGAGTAGAAAGGGGGAACTAATTTCAGGGATCTATATATGACCTCCTCTCTAGGGTGTGAACAACAGAGTAATGGGTGGAGGACATCACTTGGACAGTGTATGATATGAAAAGGAAATAACAATTTGTAAATTATTAGGGATTTGGCTGAGCCCTGGTGATGTAAGTGGTTGAGTGCGGAACTGCAGCCCACGAGTTGGGCAGTTCGAATCCAGCGGTGGCTGGGTAGCGCCCACGATCACCAGAGGCAGTGATGCCCACCAAAAAAAGAGAAATTATTAGGGATTCATGGGGGAGGGGGAGAGGGGAAGGGAAATATGGGTTGCTGGTATTTAAAAAAAAAAAAGAACTAGAGGAAAGAGGAAAAGAGGAGTTTATACCAAGGACTCAAATAGAAAATATTTGGAAATGAATACAGCAACATGTGTACAAGTATACTTAACACAAATGATGTATTGAATGCTATAAGAGCTGTAAGAGGCCCCAATAAATTCTATATTTAAAAAAAGATATAACTATACCCTTTCAAAAACCCAAAAGGAGCTTTGGTGAGACAATAACCAAGCGCGTATCTACTAACCGAAAGGTTAAGTTCAGTCTTTCCTTGAGAAAGACTGAGTAACCTGTTTCCATGGATAACAGATGCAGATGACATCAGAGTAAGCTCTATGAAGGAGTATTGCTCTGTCACATAGAGTCATTATACATGAATGGGAAAGGATTCAACATAACCACCAACACAGTATAGAGAGTCAAGAAGCCACTTGTGTGTGTGCGTGTTTCCCTGCTTCGTGCTAAATTTGAACAACCTGACATCCTGATAAACAGACAGTGAGGTTTAAATGTGTTTTGATTTTTAAAAATAATTTTATTAGGGACATGTACATCTTTTATCACAATCCATACATCCGTCATGTCAAGCACATTGTATCAACATCTGCTGCCATCATTATTCTCGAAACATTTGATTTCTACTTGAGTCCTTGGTATCACCTCATCATTTTATCCCCTCCCTCTCTGCTCTCTCCTCCCTCATGAAGCCTTGATAACTTATAAATTATTATTATTTTGTAATATCATATATCTCCTTTCACCCACTTCTCTATTATCCAATCCCCAGAAAATAGGTTGTATGTAGATCCTTGTAATTTGTTCCCCTTTTCTATCCCACCTTCCCTCCACCCTCCCAGTATCACCACTCCCACCACTGGTCCTGAAGGGATCCCGAACGGGATTCCCAAGTTTCCAGTTACCCTCTGTATCATTGTACATCCTCTGGTCTAGCCAGATTTTTAAGGTAGAATTGGGATCATACTAGTGGGGAGGAGGAAGCATTTAAAAACTAGAAGGAAGTTGTATGTTTCATTGTTGCTACATGGCACCCTGACTGGCTTGTCTCCTCCCCAAGACCCTCCTGTAAGGGGGTGTCCACTTGCTTACAGATGGGCTTTGTGTTCCCACTCCACACTCTCCCTCACTCACAATGATATGGTTTTTGTTACTTGATGCCTGATACCTGATCCCTTTGATAACTCGTGATCACACAGGCTGGTGTGCTTCTTCCATGTGGGTTTTGTTGCTTCTGAGCTAGATGGCTGCTTGTTTGTCTTCAAGCCTTTAAGACTCCAGATGCTCTATCTTTTTATAGCTGGCCGTCATCAGTTTTCTTCACCACATTTCCTTATGCACCTGCTTTGTCTTCAACAACTGTGTTGGGAAGGTGAGCATCATGGAATGCCAGTTTAATAGAACAAAATATTCTTGCATTGAGGGAGTACTTGAGTGGAGGCTCAATGTCCATCTGCTACCTAAAAACTAAAACTATAAATAAATATGCACAAAGGTCTATTTCCCTGTCCTCATATATAAATGTATTTACATATGTACATACCATTATTTCAACTTCTATAACTGCTATTTCCCTCCTACTTTTTTCTATTTCCTTTTACTACCCTCTTGTCCCACTATCACGCTCAGCCTTCATTTGGTTTTCAGTAGTTCCTCTTAGTTACATTACCCTTGGTCAAGCCCTACCTGATCTCCTACACCCTCCTCATCACTGATTTTTGATCCCTTGTTCCTGGTTTATTTACACCACTTCCTGTTCCCCACCTCCCCCTCTCCTATGTCCCACTGGTAACAATTCTGTTGATTGTTGATTTCCTGGGAAATCAATCCTGTTGATTTCTCCTACAGGTTGTTTATCTAGCCTAGCTTATCTAAGTAGACATGGAGAAATAATAGCATGCTCAAAGACAGTGCAAAACAAAGCAACAAAAGAAAACAAAAGAGCAATAGCAACAACAAAAACTAATGACAAAAAAGAAAAGTCTGTAAATAGTTCAAAGACTATTTGTTAGCTTTTAAGTGTGTTTTTTGGTGGAGTCTGAAGAGGTGTCACACCCTGGTCCCAAAGTCTACTTTTGGTACTCCCTCAGGAATTTCTGCATTTTTTTTTAACAATTATACTCAGTAGAACTGAATTAAGGAGTCCGAGTGGCATAGTGGTTACAAGTTGGGCAGCTAACCACAGGTCAGAAGTTGGAGAACCCCAGCATTCCTGGGTGTAAGATACGGCTTACTACTCCGTAGAGAGAGACATTCTCAGGAAGCCACAGGGGAAATTCTTGACTTTCCTATAAAGTTCTGATTCTCAACCTTCCTAATGCTGTGACCCTTTAATACAGTTCCTCATGTCATGGTGACCCCCAACATAAAATTATTTTCGTTGCTACTTCATTACTGTCATTTTGCTACTGTTAAGAATTGGGTGACCCCTGTCAAAGGAGGATTCACCCCCCAAAGCGGTCGAAATCTACAACTTGAAAACCGCTGCTCGAGAGTCTGTATGAGTCTGAACTGACTTGAGAGCAGTGAGGTCTTCCTGTGTGGTTGCTTTGTTAAGGGGTTGGATTATCACTGTAGCATTTGGAGCAACTTTTGAGAAGATAGAACTGGAGATCAGTTTTGTTGTTTTAAATTAAGAACTACTTTTGATTCATTATCACCACTAAAAGACTATGTAGTGGAGGAAAAACAACCATGTGCAGAGTTGTTTTAAAATGTTCTGCATGCCATGGCATGTACTTGTAAAGTCACAAAAGATGAAATACTCAAACATGAACTGTAATGAAACCAAACAACAGAGTACAATACAGTCACCCCATTCTCCCACAAAGGAGGCACATATGAACTGAATATAACACCCACAAAGCCAACAAAAAGCATGCTGTAAGAAGAACTTTCACATGATACAAATGCATACACATAAAGGTACAAATGATTCCTACTAATCTAGCTTTATAAATATGGACATGGAGATAGAGGTAGAAGTACAGAGAAAAATTGATAGAGATGCCTGGAAAAATAGATAGACATATCCTAGGGCAACATATAACAACAATTTTCTCTGAGTCATGATATCACAGATAACTTTATTATCAATTTTATAGTTTTCTGTGGTTTTATATGGTCATTATTATCGACTTTAGTTTTATCATTTGAGAAAAAAGAAAACACATCCTTTAAGGGCAGTGCCCTCATCAAGAGAATCACTCACGTTGAAGTAAAAGAACCCAGAGTGTGAGAAAGTCAGTTGATGCAAATGGATCCCTGCACATGACTACACTTTTATATCAAACAGATGCTTTGCGTTACTTTAAATGGTGATGTTACTTTGCTGAGAGAGGACCACGTGCCCTGTGTACATAGGACAAGCAGGATGCCTCAGGGCACAACAATGCTAGGACTTTTGGAAAAGGAATAGAGCATGC
This sequence comes from Nesogale talazaci, assembly GCA_004026705.1. Taxonomy (NCBI): domain Eukaryota; kingdom Metazoa; phylum Chordata; class Mammalia; order Afrosoricida; family Tenrecidae; genus Nesogale; species Nesogale talazaci. The sequence continues at coordinate 18,545 of PVJH01030610.1, forward strand.
AGGCCACTACACAAGCTGTATCATTTGCTACAGAGCCGGAGCTGACTCATAGGGACCCTGTGAGTAGAACCTCTCCATAGAGTTTCGATGGCTGCCTGTTTACAAGCAAATTGCCAGGTGTTTTTCTTAGAGGTGGATCCTGAGTGGACTCGATCCTCCACCGATTTTGTTTGAGGCTTAACCCTTAATGGTTTCCAGCACCCTGAAACTCCAGTGTGCAAGTCAGAGTCACAGGCGGCACAAAAGGATACAGAGATGCAAAATTAGGCAAAGTTTTACATGTATCACTTATATTTTTAAAGATTGCACTTTAGATAGATGTTTTTTTAAGCCACTGGGCAAAGACGGCTAGTAATCTAGCTCAGCTATGAGACTGTATTGAACATACTAGTGATGACAAAAGTTTGACTCATTTTGAGAGTTAAATAAGGCCCTTGTTGTCATCTCAAATAAGGTAGTCTGGTAGTGTACTAGTTATGCTTTATACTGCGGTTCAAAACCACCAGCCATTCTATGAGAAAGATCGGGGTTCTACTTCCGTAAACAGTGGCAGTCTCAGAAATTCCTAAGGGCATTTCTATCCTGTGTGATAGGGTCGCTTGGAGTTGGCCGTGTCTTGATGTTGGTGACTTTGGTGTTTGAAGTCGAGTGGTCTCAGATGGCCATTCTTTTCCTGGTTGTGTGTCACTGAGTCAACCATGGCTGATAGTGACCAGACAGAAAAGAGTACACTGTCCTATAGGATTTCCAGGCTGTAACCATTATAGAAGCAGAACTTGAAGTCTTTGTTCTGGTGAAGTGGCAGCTGTTCCCATTGTTGTGGGACATCTTTGCGTCAATTCTAACTGCCAGCAGCCTGGCCCTGTAGGGTTTGCAGGCCAAACCTTTTATGGAGGCAGTTAGCTATGATTCAGGAGGCAGTTCAAATCACCAACCTTTATGTTAGCAGTTGACCACTTAAACTTATGCTACCCCATATACTACGAGACCCTAATTTCTTTTAATTTTACTTTTGTAACATTTATTTTTTAAATTGCTTTATTGGGGGCTCATGCAACTCTTAAGACAATCCATACATAAACCCATTGTATGCGAACCACATTTGTAGATTTGTTTCCCTCATCCTTCTCAAAACATTTTCTTTCTACTTAAGCCCTTGGTATTAGCTCCTTCTTTTTCCACTCCCTCCCCACCCCTCCCTCCCTTATGGGCATTTTATAATTTATAAATTATTATTATTTTGTCATATTGTACACTATCTGAAGTCTCCCTTTGCTCACTTTCCTGTTTTCCATACCCAGGGAGGAGGTTATATGTAGATTCTTTTAATCAGTTCCCCCTTTCTACTTCACCCTCCCAGTATCGCTCCTCTCACCACTGGTCCTAAAGGAATCATCTGCCCTGGATTCCCCATGCTGGCAGTTCCTATCTGTACCAGTGTGCATACTCTGGTATACTTGGATTTGTAAGGCAGAATTCAGATCATTATAGTGGGAGGGGGGAGGGATCATTTAAAAACTAGAGGAAAGTTGCATATTTTATCACTGCTACACTGTACCTTGACTGACTTGTGTCCTCCTCATGACCCTTCTGTAAGAGGATGTTGCTTCGCCTGCAGATGGACTTTGGGTTCCAAGTCTGTACTCCCCCTCATTTACAATAATATAATTTTTAGTTCTTTGATCCCTGACACCTGATCCCTTTGATGTCTCATGCTCACACAGACTGGTGTGCATCTTCCATGTGGGCTTTGTTGCTTCTCAACTAGATGGCTGCTTGTTTACCTTCAAGCCTTTAAGACCCCAGACACTATATCTTTTGATGGCCAGGCATCATCAACTTTCTTCACCACAATTGTTTATGCACACCTTTGTCTTCAGTGATCATATCAGAAAGGTGGGCACATAATATGATTTTTGTTCTTTGATGACTGTTAACCATTGAACCCTCATGCTCACACAGGCTGTTGTGCTTCTTCCATGTGGACTTTGTTGCTTCTGAGCTAGATGGCCACTTGTTTACTTTGAAGTCTTTCAGACCCCAGATGCTACATCTTTGATAGCTGGGCACCATCATCTTTCTTTACCACTTTTGCTTGTGCACACATTTTTCTTCAGTGATTGTGTCAGGAAGGTGAGCATCAAGGAATGCCAATTTAATAGAACAAAGTGTTCTTGAATTGAGGAAGTACAGAGGTCCAATGTCCATCTGGTGCCTAATGCCAACCCTATAAGTATATGCATGCAGATCTATTTCCCCACTATCATATATAAATATATTCATCTATGTTTATGCCTATATTTAGACCTCTGTGGATGCCCTTTACCTCCCAGTTCCTTCCTCTATTTCTGTTTACTTTCTTCATATCCCACAATCATGCACATTCTTCATTGGAGTTTCAGTAATATCTCTGTTGCGTTACTCTTGAATTCTTTTTATTTGGGGGGGTAAATGAAATTGCATACTAAAATTAACTTGATAAGGTACAATATTTTCACTTCCTACATATGAAAAAGATGGCGGAATCTAGACTAAAAAAAGTCATAGTGGAAAAAAAAGTCACAGTGAATCCTATTTTGCTGTAAAAACATTCTCTTTAAAATGTTGATTTACTGTTGGGTCAACCAACCTGAAAGAGTGTTCTTAATATTCAAATGACATCATCAGGGATGTATAAAATGCAAAAATAATTGCATCAGACAGAGCACACATACGTGCAAAAAGTGCTTGGGATGAGTCAACACCGGTGATCAGAAGATAAGCTCACAGTCCTCCTTCACATCACAGTTTCCCCTCCTCAGACTATACGTGGGGATCACATGGGTGGAAGGACACAAACTGTGGGGACCACATGATCATGCAGGCTGAGTGTCCATCATACACACAATAGTTGTGCCATTCAAGGTAGCCTCTTTCTGGCCATCCTCCAAGCTCCCCTTTATACACAATCTCCTCCACCCCCCATATTGACTGCCGGATCCACGAAGAAACAACGCAATAGTTACTTAAGTAAATGTACATTTATTACTAGATTAATCACCATTCAACATACATAGTGAATATTGTCAACACATTTCTGGAGGCCCACACCATCCAGAAATGTCAACAGTTGCACCAATGTTGCTGTTGTGTGCCATCTAGAAGTTGCAATTCATAGTGACCATGTAGGACAGAGTAGAAATGTTCCAAAGGGTTTCTAGGCTGTCGTCTTTAGAGGGACATATTGTCAGACCATTTATGTTCCCATGAAGCCACTGGTAGGTTCAAACAAGCCAGCTCTCAGGTAACAGCTGGTTGCTTGCCCATCATGCCACCAAAGTCCATTAGTTACCCACCGCCAATACTTGGATGTCAACCCAGAGTGACCCTTTGGGCAGAGTAAAACTGTCCCTATCTCTGTCCACAACTGTGACCCATAACGAGTGTAGAAAAGCACTGTAGAGCAGCTGATGGTTCTGAACTGCTAACTTTTTTCTCGTTGTTTTGTTTTGTTTTTATTTATTAAATCCTGTTGTTGGGGGCTTGTATAGCTCTTATCACATTCCACACTTACATCCACTATGTCAAGTACTTTTGTACATCTGTTTCTCTCAACGTCTTTCAAAACATTTGCTTTCTGCTTGAGCCCCTGGTATCAGCTCTTTGCTGTCCCCCTTCCTACCCACTCCCCCCTCACCCAGGAACCCTCTGTAATTTATAAATGATTACCATTTTGTCTGAACTGCTAACTTTGTGGTTCACAGCCTAGCATGTAGCCACTAGGAGCACCAGGGCTCCTTCAGCCCATTAGTTAAATAAGTCATTAAATCAAGAAAAAAAAAAAAACCTCTCATCCAACAGAATAGACGTTAGATGGATGCACACTCTCACTGGAAGCCCCTGACTCCTTTGTCCCGCTAGTACCACTCTTGGAGAAGGAGATCTGCAAGTGGACCAAGGGCTAAAGAAGAATCTTGGAAGCTTTTCAGAAGGAACACATTAAACATGACATTAATCCTAATAGGGAAGTGGCCGAAATCTATACAGAGAAAAGACCCCCATCTGTGTGCACATGTTTGAGTGCAGTGAATTTACCGAGCACTTTGATGGCGGGGGCCAGGGGGTGCAGCGTCATGATGTGCATATGTACAAATGCTAATCCAAACATGGCAAAAAAAGCAGCTAAAAATCAATAAAGTGGCTTTTTAACAAATGCATTCAGAACTAGATCAAAAGGATAGCCTAACAGCTACATGCCAGTGATCTGAAGCTCATTACATTGTCATTTCAAGAAAACATCTTTCCCAACAGAAAGGTGAAGTCTATCCATAATGAGCTTCTTCTGAGCAGGAGTATATTGCTTCTTTTAAGATAGAGGCTCAAGAAATAAAACAACCTACTGCCTTCAGAGTCTAGTCTGACTCACAGCAATCCAGAAGGACAGGAAAGAACTGCCCTAGAGGTTCTCTGAGGCTCTAATCTTCAGGGAAGTAGACTACTTCATATTCTTTCCTTCAAGCGGCAAGCAGGTGCAAACTGCCCAAAGCTTAACTCGCTGTGCCCCTAGGGTTCAAGGTCTATTTTAAACCATATCTGTCAAGTTGATTCAGACCAGCTGTGACCCTAAAAGGCAGATTAGAACAGCTTCAGGGAGTTTCTGAGAAGGTAGGTCTTTGTGGAAGCTGACTGACACCTCTTTCTTGCATGAGAAAGATGGTGGATTGAACACAGGGTACTTTCCATTATCATCCCTGAATCTCTGCATATGAAAGCAGGCACAAGGGCTCATTTTCAAAAGGAAAAATACCTCTTGAAAGAACTACAGATCCTAAGGGTGATGTTCACAATCTCTTTCCCCCATCCCTTTCTCTCCCAGAGGAGACTGTCATATGTAAATATGTGATCCAGAGAAAGCACTCGCCTAAGGATAGAGGTATTCTTGCTTTGTTTTGCTTTTGTTTGTTGAAGTTTAGGCAGACATCTTAACCTGCAAGAGACTGCAAGTTGACCTCTCTCTGAGTTGTTCATAAAGCTCACCACTGATCTCACAGCTAGAGGGATGGAGGGATGGGCTCCTGGAAGGTTATGTTTTTTAAGCACAGGATTTCTCAAATGGGCTCACTCTTGGAAACTGTGTTTACTTTCTTGACTTCCTGTGGAATTAGGCCACGAGGAAGGCATTTGGGTGGGTTTGGTTTTGTCTTCTTTGTCATTCCCAGGACTGCCTACCTAATACAGACTATGACATGGTAACACCATGCCATGCTGCTCAGTTCTCTGCTCAGTCCTCAACTACCACTTTCAGTCTCTCCAAATGTATTTTTCTTTCCTGACCTAAAAAGGGCCCTTGCTTTCGTCCACTGAGTTAAAATGAAATAAAACAAAACCCCCAAATGAACAAAATCATCCCTATCCAAAGGCCGCCTATCACGGAGTGGACCTGAGCATGATGGTTTTTCTTCGCTATCATCTCTAGGGAAACAGATCCCCAGGATGATTTTCCATGGTTCTACTGAGAAGGTTCACTTGGATGGGTACTCATCTTTTAGGTTAGTAGTTGAACCCAAACCATTTATGGTACTCAGGAACCTTGAAGGAAAACATGAGCCCGAATTAGCTTTTGGCAACTCGATACAAGTAGAAAAGAGATAAAGTTCAGAAGTATGAAGTTACTTCCGAGTGCTCTCTTCTTTACTCCTCTACTCTTTCACTAGACTTATGTGTCAATAGTATCGCCATAGGAAGCAAACGTGCCCTAGGGGCTTATACACTGGATTATCACCTGTGTGGTCAGCAGTTTGAACCCCCCAGTTGCTCAGAAGGAGAAAGAAGAGGCTGTCTGCAATTATAAAGATTCAGCGCCTCAGAAACCCGATATAGGGTCACTATGAATCGGAATAGGTTTCATATCACTGAGTTGTTCTATTTTGATATTGCCAGAACAGAGCCAGAGAGAATCAAGATTTATCTTTTGATTTTGTCTGTTCTGCTGTCATTAATAGCCCAGTAGGGGACAGGATTTCTCAAATGGGTTCTCTTGGAAATTGTGGAAGTACAGAAAGAAAAGCAAGATAATACCTCATGCTGAAATGACGCAACGGGAATATGGTGAATT
>PVJH01030611.1:5132-24707 GCA_004026705.1 Nesogale talazaci
GCCGCGTCTGAGCGCGAGCCGCGCGGGGAGGAAGCCTGAGGGCAGAGAGCGGAAGGGGGCCCTGACCGTGAAGGTGGCGCCGCCCCCGCCCCCGCCGTTCCGGTGAATCACGCCTGGTCCCGCGGTGAGCGCGCACGGCCCTCCTCCCGGGCCCGAACCCCTCCCTCCTGGGCCTCGGGTCCTCAGGTCAGTCCTCTCTCCTGCCTGCCACTGCCGCAGGTCCCCGACGTCGGTCACTCCTGTGGAGTCGGGTTGTCTGGGTGCCTCTTTACTTTCCCTCCTTTTTCTGCCACTGTCATCAATATCTACATCCCAGAGATAAGGACACTGGGGTGTTTGGGGTTTTGTTTTTATTTTGTTGTTGTTGTTTACATTTTTATTTTTCCCGCTACCCTCCTATTTTGTACCCCCATCCCCACCCCTTCCCTTTCCCACAGTCAAAGTGTTGGCGGCTCCTCGCTGGGCTGGGAGCTCTGCGTGAGAAACACGGAGCAATCTGAGGCTGGACAGATGGACCGACGTGCAAACCTGGGGACAGTCCTGCTGGGGGTCCACCCAAGGACTGTAATGGGACCGACTCCCCAGCAACGGGCTTCTCCCTGCATATCTGTAATGAGCATTCCAGGCAGGTCTTGACATTCCCATCTCAGCAGCCAGGTGCCTTCTCTGGAGCAGACAGACCACAGATCAGGGAATGAAGGGACAGCAGAGGACAAGAGACTTTCAGACTCTCCCTGCGTCTCTGCCTGTTTCTTTTCTTCGCTCTTAACAACAAAAACGTTTTTAGCAGTTTGTATGCTTTTCCCCAAAAAACACGGCGAGACTTGATTTACTGTGGTTGTCTGTTTGCAAAACCCCCATAACCTCTAAAGTCTATCTCTGCCCAGTTCCTTTCAGGCCAGTTCCTGTAATTTCCGCTGGCACCACTGGATCCGACCACAGGTGGCTCAAAGGCAAAGTGCCAGGGGGAACCACCTTCTTTTGCGCACACTTAGCTGGCAGCAGCGTCTTGTTTTCTTCTCAGACGCTTCCTGGCACGCCTGCTTCCTTTAACGTACTGGACAGTCCAAAGTCTCCAGCCTGCCTTTGCCACCTTCTGCATGAGGAAGTGTCCTCCTCTGGATGGTGACTTCCCAGGGACGCTGATGTCATCCTTGGAATCTAGCTGCTCTGCACACTATCCTGAGAACTCTCTTCTGAACTCTTCTCTTCCTTCTGATTGATTCTTCTCAAATAAGACCACGTCCATTTGTATACTTTTTCCAAGAGTCTCATCAACGTTTTCCATTTCAAACGGACTAGGGTGTGGAGGCTATCATTTCCTTTCTGAATTTCTCATTCCCTTAAGCCATCCGGGGGAGGAAGGACTGTACCTGGTCCAACAAGGAAGGGACTCCTTCTCTCTAAACAATTTGAAGACTTTCTGGAGTTAGGCTTGCATTTGATGAGCATCCTGTCCCATATTCATGCCAGGGCCGACCAAAGGGGAGGGGAACACTTGCTGGGCCGGGCTGCTGTTCACCAGAGACCCCCATGCGTCTCACTGCCGTGCACTGATGAGTTATATTGATGTAGAATCCACATATCTTACAGTACTGTAAACATGTGGAGAATAGTTGTGCAGTCATCATTACAATCCATTTTGAAAGGTTTTCTTCTTTCTTGTAGTGGTTGTTATCAGCTCCCCGCTTCCCCCTTAGCCCCAAGAAGCCATTCATTCAGTTACTGCCTAGGCTTGCCTATCCTAGATTTCATATAAAAGTAAACATACAACCACAAATAGATAGAAATAACAAAATACACCAGAGAAAAGTCTCAGTGGAGATGTGTATATCTAACTTTCTGCGACACTGCCAGCTGTTTCTAAGAAACCGTTTTACATAAACTGACACACAACAGTAGAAAAGGGTCCCCATCACATCCCCCTACAGAAGGAAGGGTCACAAGGAAAAGACGAGCCTCTCAGGGTGCAACATAGCACTGAGTAAACACACAACTTTCCTTTAGTTCTTTTATGCTTCCTCACCACCCCCCATTATCATGACACCATTTCTACCTTACATCTAGATAGACCAGAGCATGTACACTGGCACAGAGAAGAGCCCCCAACACAGGAAATTCAGGACCCCTCGGCACCAACAATGAGAGTAGCAATACCAGGAGAAGGGCAAGGTAGGGGGAGAAAAGAGGAACCAATCACAATGATCATATATAACTTCCTCCCAGGAGGACAAAGAACAGGCAGATGAGTGAAGGGAGACAGTGGTTGGTATAAGACATGGAAAAAGTAATTTATCAAGTGTTCGGGAAGGAGGGGTGAAATGAGATGATACCGAGGGCTTGAGTAGGAAAAAAATGTTTTAAAAATGATGATGGGCTAAGCCCTGGTGGCCTAGTGGTTGTGTGTGGGACTGCGTCCCACAGGGTTGACAGTTCAAATCCAGCAGCAGCTCTCCAGGAGCAAGGCTGGGCTTCCTACTCCCACCAGGGCAGTGATGCCACACACACACACACACACACACAACATATACAAAGGTGCTTGACACAATGGTTATATGTATGGATTATAATAAGAGCTGTAAGAGCCCCCACTAAAATTATTTTTTAAAAAGGGGACTCCAATCTCTCCATGTTTTCACCAGCACCTGTTATAGTCTGTGTGCTTTATGAGGAAGTGATAGTTAGGAAATGATAGTTCATAGTAGTTTCCCCCTCTCCCCTAACGCACACATACATCTTACCATAAAATTATCCTATTAGGATGATTTGTGCAGTCATCACGAAAATCAATTTTGGGACAATTTCTTCTCATATTCATTGTGGTTAGCGCCTGTATTCTTTTTCTTTTGTCAGAAATTTTTTGTTAAAGCTCTTTGGAAACTCCCAGGGCTCTTGCTGTGAAGCCAATGAGGCTGGAGAGGGTGTTCAGTGTGTTACAACATCCTCAGCCACCCACCCTCCCTCCAAAAAGCCAGCGCCTGGGGAGCCCAGGGCAGCACAGCAGGATGCAGGATCCCTAAGACACTCAAGTCAAGGCCTTGCCTTCGTGATGCTCACAGGGCATTTGTGGTGCTAGAGGCTGTGCAGTCAGTTCTCCATCACGACCGCCCGGTGAGTAAGAGCAGTGGACACTGCCCGACCTGCAACGTCCTCCGCAGTGTTGCTTTATTGGAGACCCCTGCTGCAGTCACGTTGTCAGTCCCTGTCCATGAGGTCTTCCCTCTTCTCAGGGATCCTACCACAGTGACGTCCTTCTCTAGCCACTGACCAATGACAGGTCAAATATGAGAGACGTGGAGACACCCTGGCTTTAAGAACCATTTGATCGTGTTTTCAAGGCACATTTATTTATTCTTCTCACAATCCATAGTAATGTCCATATTTTTTCCTACACCTAAGCAAGAATCATACCCCTAAATCAACAAGCCACTTGTCTACACCATAATTCAAATTCATTAATTTGTTGCTATGGCAGTTATATAGTCTTTTGTCAATTTGAAAGGATTAGGAGTGAAGGGGTGGAGTCTAGCCTGTCAATCAACTCATAGCCAATGAGGCCTCTGAGTGGGCATGGTCCTTTCCTGAGGTTGCTGGGAACTCCTATATTTCCTGCAGGAAACACTCTCTCTTTCTGCTCACTGCCTGGGAGACACTGCAACTGACAAGACACACTAGAACCCTGAGCTAGAGCAAACACCTGAAGAACTCTGTCAGTGCTCAAATGCTTATAATGCCACTGGAGCCACAAGACTTCGAACCACTGGCCCGTGGTCTTCCTGCATTCAGCAGCATTCCATGTGCTTTTTGAGTCTGAAGAGGGCTTTATAGATTGGTTTCAGACATATGGACCAATACTGGACTTAAGGGCTTGATCTGGTCTGGGCTGGGCTATTTTCTCAATATTCAATTGCTCTTGAATACAAACCTCTTGCTGATACACATGTGAGTATCTATGAATTTGTTTCTCTAGTCAACCTACATTAACACAGTTGGTTTCCCTCATTTATTGTCCAGCTTTCATATGCATATGACCACTACTTGGGTCAGTCTCTGAACTAAGGGTCCACAGATACAACACTCCCGCCCCCAAACACTTTATTTCACTTGCCCCGTGGACTGTGGGGCCCAGTGCCCAAGCTCCGGGTTCTGCTGCTGCAGCTCCTCTGCCATGCCTCTAATGTCAAAGCTGTCTTCTGGGCCAAGGCGTGCAAGGATCACAGGACCCAGCTTCACCCTTGGCTCTCACTGGTCATAAGATCCCCGCCCGGCTTCTGAGAGGGCGCCTTTGTCATGTAGCAGGATGGCAAGCCCAATGAATCCTCTTAACAAGCATGGAACAAGGTGAACTGCCTGGTTATCAGACAAAGAGCAATGAGAAGTGTATCATAGCAGAGATAGTTAAGTAAAAAATGTGATATCATTTGATTTCCCTGTGACTCATTTCCAAGTTGCTTTAGTTTTTTTTAAAAAAATTAAGAGGAGGACTGAACCCCGGTGGCATAGTGGTTGTGTGCGGGACTGCGGCCCACTGGAATGGAGGTTCAATTCCAGCTCCACAGGAGCAAAGGCTGGGCCTCCTACTCCCACCACCAGACAGCAATGATGCCTAAAAAAATTTTTTTTGTAGTTTAAAAATAAAAAAGTTAAGAGGAAATATACGTATAGACTAAGTCTCTAGTGAACTCTCTTTAACTGCAGACCAGGGATGTGAATAGCTTTGCTATTATGCAAAACTCATTGAAAAGTGGTTTATTGCACATGTTGCTGGGTAAACATCTGACACTTTATTATCTGATCTCCCTTTTGATTCATTTACATTTTGTTCTAGTTTTTTAATATTGCTGATCTTATTTTCAGTTGAGTTTTTATCTGTTTTAGAGCACTGGTTTTTGTTTTATTTTTAGGTTCTTCTGTATATGAAATCCAGAATAGGCGAGTAGTAATTAGATTGGTGATTCCTTGAGGTAATGGTTGGGAAGGTTGGGGTGGGGGGGATGGAGAACTGATAACAATGAGTACAAGATCAAAGAAGATGTTCTGGAACTGATGGTGGAGATGGTTGTACAGCTGTCTTTATGTGCTTTAACTGTGTGTGCTATTTGAATTATATGCCCCAAAAAACAATTTTTAAAAAGAATCACAACAGTATTTCCCCACATATTCTCTGACCCAGCCCCAGTAAGAAAGGGTCTTTTGGTAGGAATTACAGAGACTATGGCTAGAAGGTTCAAAAGTTCCCTGTCATCCAGTTGATTGACCCATAGAGACCATATATGACAAGATAGAAGTGCCCTGTGGGTTCACTCTTCTCTGGAGTCAAAAGCCTCGTCCTTTTCTCTTGGAGCAGTTGGTGGTTTGTGACTTTGTGGTTAGCAGCCTAACCCATAGCCTTCACATGAGCAGGGCTCTTCATGACAAAAGAGTCACATGGACTCACCGCCCTGTACATCCTTATAACTGAATGTCTTCACATAGTCAAGAAAACACAGGTAAAAATCTTTCTGGTATTCTCTAGTTTTTTCTAAGACTCATCTGACTTCAGGGGTGATGCTGCTTCAACCATGCCACATTCTGAATCCATCTGGAGTATCTGTCAGCTCCCTGCCAATGTTCTCTTGAGATCATTTTTATTTACCTTCAGCAAAGTCTTATTTGTTCCTAATACTCATGACCTATTTCAATAACATCCACATTGTGTTGGGTCATCTTTCTTTGGAATAGGCACATCAATGGATTTCTTCCAGACAAGCAGCTGTCTTCACCATTTCTGGGCAGAGATGAGTGAGCACTCCCCAACGCAACTGGAATTTCATCAATGCAAAGAGGTTTCTGTTTCACCAGGACCTCCAGTGGTTCTTGGACTTTCCTCCTTCAACACTATCAGTCTTTGGTCATACGCTACCTCTTGAAAGACTGATCATCAACCAATTCTTTTGGTTACACTAACTCTGTATATTCCTTCCAACTTCTTCTGATGCTTCCTACTCAAATTTTTTGCTAGTAGAATCCTTTGTCCCAAGACACTTCTGGATAGACCTGAACTGCCACTTTGGGGTTACCCATGCATTAACTATTGGCGCCATTTGGGAACTCCAGATCATTAAGAAATTATATTAGAGCGAAAATTCTAAGGAACCTTGGTGGTGTGGTGGTTACTCCTTGTGTTACAACCCACCTGGTTGACAGTCCAAACCACCAGCAGCTCCACAGAACAATTGGGCTTTCGAATCCTGTAACCAGTTCTAGTCTAGGCACACACACAGGAGTCACTCTGAGTCCTCACTGACTCCATGGCAGGGAGTCTGATGGGGCTGGAGCTTTGCATTTGAATTGTGGAGCTGGAGAAGGACACTGAACGGACCAAGGACTGATACAAGGATGTCTCTTTTGAAAGAAGTCTGGCCAGACTGTTCCTTATAGGCCGAGGCTTCATCTCACATTCTTTGGACATGTCAGGAGACAACAGTCACTGGGAAAAGAGGAAGGCCCTCAAGGAGATGGCCATGGTGATGGACTCAAGCACGGGTACAGTTGTGAGGATGGTGCGGGACAGGAGAGTGTTTCATTCCATTGGACATAGGGTGGCTGTCGGTCAGAGACACCATCAACAAGGTTTGTAGGCGAGTATGGATTACCACGAATGACAGAACTTTTTCTCCAATGGCTCAAGCCTCTATAGAATTCCTTCCATCTAACCATGATTGTGAGCAACCTTGCCTTCAGATAGAGTGCATTGAAATGTGGGTGGTCGTTCGAAGTAGTACGACATGGACAGGTAGACATAGGAGGCGTAGAGCTCCAGGTGGATCTGGAGGTTGATGGCGGCCTCCGAGTCCTGGTTGTCCTTCTGGTGCACCTGCAAGGGAGACACGGTTGTCATGGCAGTGGTGGTGGCCTGGGAGCATCGAGAGTATGGCTGAGAGGTGCTAAGGGAGGGCGGGCTGGGTGGCCCCTTGGTGGGGGAGGCTGGCAAGCTCCGGGTTCTGTTCAAGTACTGTTGAAGCAGGAGACCGCGGCGGCTCGGTGAAGAACATCTGGTCCAGAAGAGTGTTAAGATGATACTTAAACTAAAGTTTAATTATTTACTGAACACAGCTTGGGACTATGGAAGGGAAAGAAAATGGGGAGAAATGTGGAGATCTTTGATATTTATTAATCATAAGGGCGGTCCCACTCTGGGATCCCCACATGGTAAAGATGATTTGCAAGCAGGAGCATGCCCACATGTCACCAATTGCCTGGGCTCATTCACTTGCTTCTTGGTCATCTTCCTGCTCTCGGATGTGAGTGTCACGAGGTGAGGAACCCTGTCTGTCTCATTGGTGGCTATCATCTTAGGGTCAGCTTATTGCTCACCACATTATAGCACAAACCCAAACCCACTGTTGGCCAGCCTCTCCCAACTTCTAGAGACCCTGGAAGGCAAGGGAGAAGTACCCCAGAGGTTTTCCAGCGCTGTAGAACCTTACAGAAGCAGACTGCTGTGGTTGTCTCCCGCAGGGAGACTGCTGAGTTCAAACTCCCAACCTTGTTATTAGCCCCTGTGCCACCAGGACCTCTTTCAACAGTGTGGTGTTGTTGTTGTTCTGACTTGTAGCGACCCTCTGTACATCAAAACACAACATGGCTGATCCATGCCAGCCTCACAATGGTTCTTATCTTCAAGCTCATCTTTGCAGCCACTGGGTCAATCCATCTTGTCCCAGGTCCTCCTCTTTTTCAAGATCCTGCTGCTCTACCAAGTAGATGTCCTTCTCAGGGATTTGTCTCTCCTGACAACATGTCTAAAATATGTGAGGCAAAGCCCTCCCCCCTCCAACCTTCGTTACCTCTAAGGAACATTCTGGCTGTACCTCTCCCAAGAGATGTGTGTGTTCTTTTGGAAGTTTGTAGTATTCTCCATACTCTTCACCAACACCATAACTCAAATGCATTGATTCTTCTTGGGTCTCTCTGTAAGCAATGGACAGAACTGGAGAAACACATTATAGGTGTTCAGCAAACATGTGTGGGGTAAAAGTAAAAGTGTGGACATACTGGAGGAGGGATTAGAAACCATGTCATAGGAAGGACATTCGCCTGGACTGGGGTTCTTTAGCTTGGAAAAGGGCACAGGGGAGAAAGGAAAGGCCCTGTTGTCAGATCTTGGATAGACTAGAAGAAGGAGACAGACAGCATGCCCAGTCACCACCAGAAAGGACTGAAACCCATTGGCAAACATTCCCAGAAAAGCAGAATTCATCTGAACCCAAGGAAGAGTTTGGTCTCATTCAGCGCTGTCTAAATCTGCCATGCTGCCAGTGGAGAGAATGAAGAACCCATTTCATTTTGGATTCAAGCCAGGCAAGGACTTGACTCGGGTAGCAAGAGAAGGAATTCAAGTCCCATTAGACAGTATTCAAAGCATACCCTATGGGTCCACTGAGTGTAGACAACTCCCTTCCTGAGTTGTAGATGATCGCGCTCAATCCAATGCAGTTTTACAAATATGGCTGCCAGGTAAGCTTTCATCCTTAGAAGGTGTAAGATATGACAAAATAATAATTTATAAATTATCAAGGGGTCATGAGGGAGAGGGAGGGGATGGGGGGGGAATGAGGAGCTGATACCAAGGGCTCAAGTAGAAAGGAAATGTTTTGAGGATGATGATGACCACAAATGTGTTTGACACCATGAATGTGTGCATGGATTGTGATGAGTTGTACAAATACCCAATTAAAAAAAAGTCTTAAAAAAAAGAAATTCGGGTGCTTGACACAGTATGTTTATTTATGTATTGTGAAAAACTATGTATGAGCCCCCAATAAAATGATTTTTAAAAAATTCAAAGACTCAAAGTTCAAAGCGCTAAGAGACGACATGCACAGCCTCCTGAGACCAGACGAACTAGAAGGTACCCGGTCATCACTGCTGACCATGCTGATGGGGACCACAGATGATCCCTGGGCCAAATAGGAGAAACACAAAGAGCAACAATAAGTCTTTAAAAGATCTCACTTCCTGGTCTGACAGAGATGAGTTGCCATGTGAGCGTCATCTATAAGGACTGTCAAGGGAGTCAGAAACAACCATCACTAACTACAAGGAGAGAAGAAACATGATCAAGACCCTGATTTCGTTGCTTAGCCTCCAGAGCAGTGAGGAAATAAAGCCTGTATATGTGTGCACAAAAAGAAAGAATGAAAGAAAGAAAGAAAGAAAGAAAGAAAGAAAGAAAAAGTGGGTGGTCGCCCTTCCCTACCAATAGAGAGGACACGCTCCCTCAGTGGGTTTGGCAGAGTGTGTCCTTGAAGGAGATGGCTGTTCTGGGGTTATGTAATCATGAGCCATGCCCTGAGTACCCTTACTAGAAGACCCTGGACCAGTCTTTTAAGCTCTTCTATCTAGCATAGAGTGTGTGTCCCAATTTGACCCAATGATAATTCCATTTCTGCTTCTGCGATATCCATGAGCCAACATTTACTCCAGAGTAGCTAATTTGGGTTGGTTTAGAGGCTGTGAATGGGAGAGATCTGTGCTGGCAATAACTAGCTAGCACAGTAAAACCAAACCAGTTGTCAGGAAGTTCACACTGACGAAACGCCAAGCTTTGTGTCAGAGTAGAACTGTGTCCCCAGCCAAACCAGGGGCTCAGTTTTTGGAACCAATCAGCCACTTTTTTTTGGGGGGGGGGGGCATCACTGCTCTCCGGTGGTGGGAGTAGGAGGTCCAGCCCCACTGCTGGAATTGAACCTCCGTCCCAGTGGGCCGCAGGAACGCGCACAACCACTACAGCACCGGGGCTCAGCCCCATCCACTTTCTTACCAATTACCTCGGAGTGCATTTCTATGGTCAACCTTCCTGTTAAAAAGTATTCTAGTAAACCTCTAAAATTGAATCACAAGGCAAAATAAAATGGCCAACATAAAGGGTGAATCAAATTTCATTTTCTTAGAAGTTCCTGGTCCAACATCCCTGACAAACTGACCTTGATTTTGTCCCATTTATATGCTGATAAATGGATCTGGCATGGTGTAACTGCTGGGTTTCTGGAATGGTTTGTCTCCTTCTTGCTTCTCAATACTTAAAGAATTCATGCGGTAGAAGGACTTTAGTTATCCAAGCAACTTTTCTGAGGAAAGGGATTGTGGGTAGTGCAGTCTCAGGGCACAGGACACCGTGCCCCTGGAAAGAGCCACATGGAACCCACATGGAAAATGGTCATTAAGAGGAGTCCACAGAAACACAGGGGAGTCTGGGAACAAAAGAAGAGACAGAGGGAGTGTGGGTCCTGAGGGGGTGTGTGCACTGGGGAGAGAAACCTTCCTCCAGCCTGAAGAAAGAGAGATCTGAGAGAGAGCCCCCTCTCCTCAATCTGTGCTATTTATACCCTCCTATCCCCACTTGGGGGGATGAGGCTGAGGGTATAGGTCATTCTTAGTGATTGAATTCGAGCATACCTGTGACATGATGTCGATGGTGCCTAGTATGTGTGCCCAGATTGACCTTAACCTGTGTCTAGGCGACCTTGGTCTGAGCATCCCAGCTTTGGATTGTCCCCATAGATATGCCTGATTTCTTTGCAACCCTTCGTTCTGGCATGGGTTTAGGGTGGACATTTTTGTTTAGGGTGAGCTTTGTGTGGAGACAACTCCTTTATCCCTAATCTTTCTACCTGTCAGAATGAGGAGATCCTGACCCCACCAATCTTCTGGTCGGAAAACCAGGATGTAGACCGGGAAGTGACTTTAGAAGAATAATTTAGCTCAGATGTCCCAAGAAGAAGGTAATAGAAATAGAATTGCTGATGATAGAACTACCTTGTGACTGTGATCATCATGGTCAAAGGACAATCACACAGACCCCTCAGAAACCATGAGGGGACACAGTGGTCATGTGAGCTAAGAAAATAATAACTTGTAATCTATCAAGGAATCACAAGAGTGTAAAGAGGAAAGAAAAAGAGAGGGGCCGATACCAAGTGCTTCATAGAAAGTAAATGTGATGTAATAAGAATTTCAATAGTCCCCAATAAAATGGTCTCTTAACAAATAAAATGTACAATTGTGTGCATTTCCTAGTCACAGTCCTTTCTTGACTTCTATCGTCCTACCTGTGACAATCATAAGCTGACCCGCCACAAATTATGCTTTTGTGATCATTTCCTTTTCTTTCTGTCCAATATAATGAGCTTCATGCCGGTAACTTGAATGAATCCCTTTGGCTTTTGTACTGTGTGCATGCAAGTGACTTCCTTCATCTGAAGAACTGTCTTTGTCCCGTTTAAGGTTAGAGGGCCTCTCTAGAATATGTGTGGTCTTTCCCCCCAACACAATGATCAGGCCAGAATAGGACAGGTCCTTACTTATCTCACGGAGTGGTTTCTTATAAATGGGGGAAAGAGACACAAACGGGTCCCACAGGAGAAAGGACAGCAAGGATGGGTCTGTTTATGGGCTGGAAACTGGAAGAGACCAGGAAAGAGCTTCCCCTTGAACCGACAGAAAGTACCGCTCTATTGAGAGCCCGAGTTTGAACCTCTGACCTCCAGAACGGGCAGAATCAATTTCTGTTCTTTAAAGCCACTCACTGTGCTACGGACTCTGGGCCCATAACTCAACGGACTAAGTCTGCTGTTGAGCGCCTCAGGACTAGAGTCTCAGCGCCATCCCCACGGTGCGGAGAGTAGATGTGAGAGTTGTTGTTGCTGGGTGACAAATGACCCTATCTGTGAACAGCAGAATGCAACACTGCTCTGCCCTGCATCTTCTTCACAACTGTTCTCATCTTTGAGCCCATTGATACAGGCACTGTGTGCATCCAGCTGCTCAAAGGGCTTCTTCTTTTTCACTGCCCCACTGCTTTACTGAGCACGATGTCTATACTTAGAGTTAGAAAGCTTTCATTCCTTGAGGATTTCAGGGGGGCCCACTTGCCTCCACTATTCAAGAATACAGATGGTATCTATTGGTCTACTGGTGAGAATTTGGGTTTTCTTTACACTGTACTAGAATCCATATTGATTACTGCCATCTTTAAAATTCATGAAGAGGGGCTGAGCCCCGGTAGCGTAGTGGTTGAGTGTGGGACTGCAGCCGACTGGCTTGGCGGTTCAAATGCAGCAGCAGCAAGGCTGGGCCTCCCACTCCCACCAGAGGGCAGTGATGCCTAAAATAAATAAATAAATAAAAAGATTTAAAATTCATGAAGAAGTGCTTCAAGTTCACTTCACTGACAGCAAGTCAGGGTGCGTTCTCTATGTATCACAGGTTATTAATGACCCTTCCTCCAATTCTGATGCCACATCTCCATATGATCTAGCTTCCCACCCGGTTTGTCCGCGTGCCAATTGAACTGGTATGGTGGAGGAGTACAGCCCTGATACCTTACCTGATTTTAAACCAAGTGGTATCCCTTTGTTGTGTTTGAAGGACTGCCTAGACCGGGGCATGGGCAGGTTACAAATGAGCACAATGAGGTGCTCTGGAATTCCCATTCTTTGGACTGTTATCCATAGTTTGCTGTGATCCTCATAGGCAAACGGCTTTGCATAGTCAATAAAACACAAGTAGACATCTTTCCAATAGTTTCTGCTTTGGGCCAAGATCCATCTGCCAAGAGCAGGGCTGGTAGCGCTCCCTGCAGTCTCTTCAATTATGTAGTTCATGAAAGGGTTAACGATGGGTCAAACACTCAGAGAGGCCTTTAAGTAAGCGTTTAAATTGAACTCGAGTTTTATGGATCTAGGGACTTGATCGGGTGCGCTGGTTGGGCCAGGCTCAAGTGTCCCTTACTAAACACAGGGGAGGGGCTGAGCCCCGGTGGCATAGTGGTTGTGCGCGGGACTGCGGCCCACTGGGTTGGAGGTTCAAATCCAGCAGCAAAGCTGGGCCTCCTACACCCACCACCAGAGGGCAGTGGTGTTCCCCCCTCCAGAAAAAAAAAAAAACTAAACACAGGGGTGCGGCGCGGGAGAGGTGGAATCCACCTGCAGATCAGCTGTGGCCATCGGCTCCTAGAGAGCGGCCCCATGGCCATTCTTCGATTCCCGGAAGCCCTCCCGGGTAGCTGTACTCCGTGCTTTACGTTCCCTGTGAGTACATTACACACAACAGGATATTGACACTGGCGGGGAGGAAGATGGGAGAACGGGGAGCAAGAATGGTGTAAGCTTACACACCTCTCGAACCCGTACACACACTACCACGGGCTTAAGCGATTGATGGTTGTTTGCCAGGGGACATTACTGGAGAGGGCACATTTGGCAGTTCACATGTTTGAAGAATTCCCGGGTAACCGCGCTGGGAGCCTGGAGCCCCATCCAGCGGATCCGGCCGCCTCTCCGGAGGGGCGGGGGGGATTTGAGCAGGCGCTGTAGCTGACACCACCGCAAGTCAGAGGCCGAATTCCTGGCCTCTCTAGAAAGCTTCGCGCTAAACTCTATGATTCCCAGTGTGGCGAAAAGCACGCCTACCCCCCCGCGCATGCGAGAAGACCTGCTATCCTCACAAAGACCCCGGTCTCGGCGACGAGCAGGTCCTCGCCGCACCTCCCGGAGCTCGCCCGGACGCGCGGCGCATGCGCAGAGACGAGGCGCACGACAGGTTCCGCGGCGGACGGCGGTGACGTGAGGCCGGAGGGGGCGGTGGCTCCAGAACGGAAGCCGGGAGGGGACGAGGGCGGAAGGGACCCAGGGCTGGGTTTGTGTTGGGAGCTTTGGCGGGGCTGGGGTTCCGATGTGGTCCCCGGAGCGGGAGGCCGAGGCCCCGGCCGGGAGAGACCCGGCGGGCCTCCTGCCCCCCGAATGGGAGGAGGATGAAGAGCGCATGTCCTTCCTGTTCTCTGCCTTCAAGAGGAGTCGCGAGGTGAACAGCACCGACTGGGACAGCAAGATGGGCTTCTGGGCGCCGTTGGTGCTGAGCCACAGCCGCCGCCAGGGGGTGGTGCGCCTGCGGCTGCGAGACTTGCAGGAGGCCTTTCAGCGCAAGGGCAGCGTCCCGCTGGGGCTGGCCACGGTGCTGCAGGACCTGCTCCGGTGAGCGGTGGGCCGGGCTCTGGGCTGGCACTGCGACTGGGCCGGGACTTTGTCCCCGGCGCACGGATCGGGTCCTGGTAGCTGACCGCGGGCGTCCAGTGTTGTGTTGTGTGTGTATTGTGTGATGGGAGGAGGGGGGACTTGGGAGAGTCCAATGAGGTGAGACCTAGATGGTGAGAGAAGGCCCTCTGGTACAGGTGAAAAAGAGTGGGCTGACCTGTATCCCCACTGTGCCATTTTCCGGGGGCCTCCAGAGTGGAATCCTTCCTGGAAGTGAAGGTCTGTGAGATCGGATTGATTGCACAGGAGGATCCGAGTTAGGAGGAGGGAGCCTGTGTGGTTCTTGTCAGCAAGCCCCAGGCATAGGTATATATGTCTGTCCTATGCTGGCTTGTCCTTGGCACGGGTTGTGTGGGGCAGAGTGGACACGAGAAGGGGGAGGGTTGCGTTGAGTATCTTTGTACCCTGAGAAGGCTGACGGCAACAGGTGCAGCGTTTGGACGCGTAATGTCCACAGCCAGTAGAGGGTCAGCACTTCATGGTGTGCAGATATCCTGCGAACACCATTTCATCTGGTCCTCTCAGCAGCCCGGTGGGTGGGGCGATAGTGTTATCCTTGACTAGCAGGGAAGAAACGGCTCAGAGAAGTCAAGTGACTGACTTGGGTTACACAGGTGGTTAGAGGTACTATCGGAACCCTTGGGCTTCTAAATCGTACATGCACTTGACACTACACATACCATTCTGTGCCTACTATGGTGCTTTGCCTTGTGAGTGAAAGACTGGCTTTAAACTTTGTTGTTGGGGTTAGCTTTTGGATTAGGCAGGCGTGTCCCCTCTTCTTCCCTTCTTTTTACTCCTTGTACCTCTCCATTGGTTAAGGAGGCCTGCTGGCATAGTGGTTAACTGCTTGGTTGCTAACCCAGAGGCTGGTAGTTCAAACCCAGAAGCCCCTTCCATGAGAACGTTGTGGTGTGCCTCTGGTGAGATTGCAGTGTTGAGCCCCGTGGGGAAGCCCTATAGCGGCAATGTGTGTCAGAATCAGCTTGATGGCAACAGGTTTGCTTTTCCCATTGGCTGATATTGATGACGTCTTTTCTCAGAAATCTTTTTCTTTTCCTACTTTCCTTTCATCTCTCTCTTCATTTTATTGGGGGCTCTTACAGCGCTTATCATAATCTATACATCCATCCATTGTGTCAAGCACCTGTGTATATGTGTTGCCATCATCATTTTCAAGAAATTCATTCTCCCTTTTCTAAGACAACGGTGGAGAAAGTTTTGTCCATGTCTGAAGCGGGGTTCTGGGAAGAGAGTGGCTGAAAAAGCCGTCTGGGCGGCACGTTGCAGCAGGATGATTACTTCCATCTTCGGTCCATGAATTCTCATCACCTAACTGCAGGCATTCATTGCAACGCTTTGGTGCGGGGCTGCATTTGGCCCTTGAAGAGTTCCTGAGGGCGAGATTTCTCCATGGAAGCAGCACAGCAACAGGAGCCAAACAGCCAGGGCTCCAAGTCCGGTTCTTCCACCTGCCAAATTGCGCAACTGGAAAATGTTGTGACCTCTTTAAACCTCAGTTTAAGCGATTATAAATGGCAGTGCTCACTTATAAACGATGTACCTACATTTATTGTGATTATGTGAAGAGGTGTTTGCTAAATAGCCCCTGGCATAGTGCCTAGTACAAGGTATAAATCCAGTCACTATGACCGCTGTTACCAGGAGCTTCGGTGGTGTAGTGGTTCCACTTTGGGCTGCGATCCACATGGCCCCCAGTTCAGAACCACCGACAGCTCAGTGGGAGGATGGCTGGGCTTTCTGCCCCCTGTAACAATTACAGCCTCGGAAACCCACAGTGGGTCGAGTCCGCGATGATGCTGACAGTAAGTGAGTAACTGCTGTCAGAACCGATTCTATGGACTGCTTGCATCTCCTTTAGTGCCCTAGCTGAGGAATGGCAGAAGCCTGGCGTGCTTCTCAATTTCTTGTCCTTGTGAGGTAACCCATGATTGTCCTTTTCATTGTATTGTTTGGAGATGCACATGTTAAAGGGAAAGCCAGCATAGGTCCCGCCTGTGCCTCTCTCGTCTTACTGGAGCTCAGACACTCAAGCCAGACAGATCCTAGTTCAGACTGGATGAATCACACACCAAGTCTCTTAATTTTTTTTTTTTTTTTACAGCAATACAAATGCCAATAACACCCTGTGCGTGGTAGACTTCTTATCAGACTGAGAGTTGGGGTCTAGACAGGACTGACTGCACCTGGGGGAGGCACACAGTAGATACCCACTTTGGGGTGGTGAGGATGGTGATAAGGAGCCTTGGTGGCGCAGTGGTTAAGCGCTGGGCTGCTGGCATAAAAATGAGCATATTGAAACCCACCCATAACTCCTCTAGGAGATAAGACCTTGGTGGTATGCAGCCACTGAATTCTAGCCCCAGAAACCGTATGCGAGTTCCGCTCTTTCATGTAGGATCCCAATGATGGGAATGTGTTGGGTGGCACACAGCAGCGGGGGCATAAGGACAGTGAAAGCCCTCTGCGGAATGAAGGGCTGGGGCAGGGACTGGAAGGAAACCGTGCATTCAGCAATACTGACGTGCCTTCTCACCCTGCAGTCGAGGGGAGCTGCAGCGGGAGTCCGACTTCATGGCCAGTGTGGACAGCAGCTGGATCTCCTGGGGAGTTGGGGTCTTCCTGCTGAAGCCCCTCAAGTGGACTCTTTCCAACATGCTGGGGGATAATAAGGTTCCTGCTGAAGAAGTACTGGTGGCTGTGGAACTGCTTAAGGTGAGTACTTTGAAGCAAGAGGTCTGGGTGTCCATCGTCCATTTATGTCTTCTAAGAGAAAGAATATCATTTTACATGCTGGGCTTAGCTGAGTGATCTAGACTTCCTTTATAGTATATTCTGAACATGACTTATTTACTGGTTGGATATTAACATTTCAAGGGTAATCCTTTGCCCGTGGAATCGTTAGCACATATTGTTGCCTGTTTCCCAATATATGTAGCATTATCAAGGTAAAGTTTAGAAACAGCACTGCCATCTGCAGTTTGCTGACAAAATTACTCAGGATTTCTGAGGACTTTGTCATCTCCTAAATTAGAAAACTAGGTGCAGCCTTCCTACTCTGACTAGAGCACTCCCCTTGTGACTCACCGATGGCTTTCCTTATACCCTCTCTCTTTCTCCTCACTCTTGGGTTTTGAAGAGGTCATAGAACCTTGAGTCCTTCCTCCACCCCGGGTTAGTAGTCAGCCTAGATCGTGGCACTTGTTTTCCTGGCTGGCTCCTTGACTGATGCCTTCAGCTCCTCCCCCCAAATCACAAATCCCTCATATTGGGAGGCTTCTCTTGACTCACATGGTTGCCGGGGTTAACTAACCCCAATCAGTAGGTCAGATGACAGGCCGCTGGCTCACAGGGCTGCAGAAACTGACAAGTCAGGTCAAATGGGGGCCCCTGCTTAGTTCACAAGACTGGCTTGTTGTTAGGTGCCATACGCTGCTAGCAACCTTCTGCCCAACCGAATGAAGCACGGCATGGCCCTGCCCCATCCTTACGATCCTTCCTATGCCCAAGCCCTTAGTGGCAGCCGCTGGGTCAGTCTCTCTCATTGAGGACCTTTCTCTTTTTCGATGCCCCCTCCACTTCATCAAGCATGCTGCGCTTCTCCAGGGATGGTCTCTCCTGACAATATATCCAAAGTACATAAGTTGAATCTTACCATTCGCACTTCCCAGGAGCACTCTGGCCTTATTTCTTCCAAGACAGATCAGGTTGTCCTTCTAGTAGTACAGGGTTGCGGTAGCCAGCCAGCCCCAGAATCCGTCGGTCAGATGGCTTTCTCTGGACTCAAATCCCGAGACCTTGAGCCTGTCTCACTGACTCACAGAGGGTTAGGTTTTGTGACACACACAGTACCATAAAATGGAGGACAACCGGGTGCGCACTATTGGGAATCATGGCAAGTTGGCATAGAAACCCACTTTGTCCCATCAAGAGCCCCGTGATCCATTCATTCGAGCTTCTTTTCATCTCTGTATATCCTTTTCCCTACTATTGCCTCTGAAACCATGCAAGTTTCCCCTGTCACAGGATTGTGCCTTTGTGGGACCAGGCCCCTGCTCTACTTACTTCTCTCTCTCATCTCAACCAAGCTCTGCTACGTGTGATGTCATGCGTTGTCACTGCTCCATCACTGCTACGTGTGACGTCATGCATTGTCATTTCTCCGTCACTTCGTACGCACTCACTCTGACCCACTGCCGACGTAGACCAGCCACCACTGTTCCACCGAAGCCGCTGAGGAAAGCGTGCATGTGTAGTTGTGAGGTGTCATGGGGTGTCGTCGGTTCTGACGCACAGCAGCCCTGTGTACAGCAGCTTGAAGCCCGGCCCGGTCCTGCGCCATGCTCACAGTGGTTCCCACGTGTGAGCCTGTTGACGCAGCCACTGCGTCAGTCCTTCTTGTCAAAGGTCTTCCGCGGTTTGCCTGCCCCACTACTTTACCAAGGCAGATGGTCACTCCTGACCGCACAGGAGACGAACTCTCACACCATGCTTCCCGTGCCCTGTCTGGTTGTGACTCCCCCACACTTTCCATGCTACTCGCTTTCTTGTTAGTTTTTGTGTTAGCATTTAGTACTGTCTGAAGAGCTTATTTACTTGTTGATTACCCGTCTGTTGTGCAGTGAGCCAAGCCACACCCTTTGTGTCCCTGGAGGCATCGACCTTAGTAGAGGGTGTGATTTAAGACACCATCTTTTGTTTTCCTCGGAGCGGGTATGTATACTGTTACCAATATATAGTTCTACCAAACATCCCATCACCTGGAGGAGAAGGTGGAGGAAGATGATGATACGATTCAGGTGTTGGCTATTAACAGAGTTCATGGTAGTTGTAAAACATGTGATTATAGAAGGTGTAATTGAAAGCAGGAGGAGATGAATTCCTCCAGAATGAATTGGTTAATGGCTAGAAGAGCCAGGGTGTGACCTGGTTTACAGTCGGTTAATGTGGCCTTTCTAGCCGTATTCCTTACGTGATACAATTATGGCCTATGGCTGTATCCCCATTCTAACGCATGACTACGACCCGGTCTTAGTACGGCATGTGAACCAAACCCTACATTTTTTCCTTAGGGGCTTCTTTATGACGTTAACAGATAGTGTGACTTGAGCCACCCTGTATTGCCTTGGGGCTATGTTCTCCTAAAAGACAACCCCTGTCCCTGTCAATTAAACCCTTCCCCCTGTGTCTAAAAGCTGTCAGGGACACAGAAAGTAGCTCTGGAGGCATAGTGTCTGCACGTACGCTGCTAGCTGCACGATCAGCAGTTCATAACCACCAGCCGCTCCTGGGGAGAAAGACCCGGCTCTCTGCTCCTGTCAAGAGTTAGTTTCAGAAACCCCCGGAGGCAGTTCTCCCCTGAGTCGGCATGGACTCCCGGGAAGTGTTTTTGTGATCGTCTGCTCAAAGACAGCCACACCTCCATCAAACCTGCCCCTCTGTGTCTCAGAGCTGTTGGGGAGGAGCATGATCAAGGTCT
>PVJH01030612.1:0-24592 GCA_004026705.1 Nesogale talazaci
GGGTCCTTTGAGGAAGAAGAAGAGGGAGAGGAGCAAGAACAAACAGTCTGGGGAGGCATGAAAAGAGATGCTAGATGGGGTCCTGCCCAGAGGCAGGGCTGGAGCAAAGAGAACTCGCCTCAGTGCTCGAGGCAGAGAGGGTGTGCAGGGCTTGCTTTGCCAGCCTGTGCTGGAGCTCAAGATCCTGCATCTCTCTCAAGTGGGAAACACAGACACAGCAGGGCCTCTGATCACAGAACAAAGGAAAGTCTAGCACGGCTGTTAACTATGTGCTAGGGTTCGAAACAACACCCACTTTTTGTAAGCACCCTGGTGGCACTGGGGGTTAAGCATTAGGCTCCATGAAAGGTTAGCAGTTCAAATCCACCAGTCACTTCAGAAGAGAGAAAGAAGGCAGTCTGCTTCTGTTCAGATTTACAGCTTCGGAACCGCTATGGAGTCGTCCTGTATGTCGCATGGTCCGGACGGCAGTGGGCTGGGTGATCAGTCATTGAGCTATTTTTCTAAGCAAGTTTCGAAGGTGAGAACGAGGAATGATGAAGTTGCAGAACAGACAGCGGGAACAGCACTGGTGAGGGCCCAGGCTGTAAGATCTGAAGCAAAGTTTATTTAGCTCTCAAGGGAGCCTAGGCTTGCTTTCCCACGCTCCTTCTGGAGAAAGTGGTCAACTAGGCCACATTCCCTGTTGCCCTTCCCTCTGGTTCTGCTGCCTGCTTTGCTGACTGCTGGTCTGAGGGTGCTACCCAGCGAATGCCAGGCTGGCTGACTGGCCTGCCACCAGTCAGCACTTGGGGTTCCTGTGGGTGCCAGCAAGCAGATTTGACTTGCATATGAGTTGTGTGAGAGGAAAGATGCTTTTCAGAACGTGGAAGGAGCGGGAGTGCTACTAACTGATCAAACAGCAGAGGGAGCGCTGCTCTAACTGATGGGACCGCAGAGAGCGGCAGCTCTTCCCCCCAGCACTGATGTGCCAGCACAGACTCCTAAGGAGCTTAGCCCAGACACTCTTGTGGCTTCCTGGCTGGGCATCTGCGTGGATCTCAAGGGCACCCCCGACAGGGCTTTGAGGTGATAAAGGAATCTTCGTTGTTTCACTGTCTGGGAGGAAGCCACACGCCTCCCTGTGCCTCCATGCCACTTTGTCCGGGCTTCAGTGATCAGGGCATCAAAGAGCAAGAGGGCTAAGCCTTCTACAGAGTGGAGGAAGTTTTTGTTTGTTTGTTTGTTCCTCATTTTGGTGGAACTAAATGAGAAATGTGATTATGAGAAGGGCAACAGGGAACGTAGCCTAGCTGGCCACTTTCTCCCGGAGGATCGTGGGAAAACAAGCCTAGACTCAGATCAGGCGGTGCTTCCCTGCACAGAAAGAGAGGCCTTCAGAGAGGCAACTTCATTGGATTGGCAAGACTTGAATGACTTTCATGTATGGGTAGAATTAGCATAATCTTTAATAGTTGCAACTTACATTAACAAACAAACAAAAAACTTCCAGTCGGCTCATGGTGACAGCTGGCAAGTTCTCTAGCACTGGGTGGTTCTTGCTGTAGATGTGGTGCTCTTTAGGAGGAGTGGGCATGGGACGGGGACTGGGAATTATGCAGGCTCTCCGGCCAATTTTATTTATGCAGCAGCAGCAACAACAACAACAACACACACACACACACACACACCACTTACACCCACGATAAGGCTCCTGAGAGGTGAACTTAATTTCCATGGATGTGAGTCTTGGATGACATGTCCCAGGGCCCTCTTTAGTGTATAAGACACAGAATCTGCTTTCTGAGTCTGCCCCCTTATTTGGTAGATAAGGAGGAGAAGGAGCACATGGTAATTACAGAGCCAAGATAGAACTAAGTTCCATTACCTTTTCCTCTAATATTCCTGCCAAGGACACAGCTGGTTTATAAATTTCACTTATTAATCTTTTTTCATCATTTAAAAAATGAACTGGATCATATAACACAACGGGTATTATCATAAAACCAGCTTCCAATGTCACTTCTAGTTCTAAACTCTAAGACTCAACATTGTCAGGAAATTTGTGCTCTCCCCCTCCAACTAGTTCATTACAAAGCATTGAAGGTCTTTAATCTTCACGGTACGCTATGTTATAATTTGGGCCTATTTCGCTTGTAAAGTTTAGGAAACAAATACCAGAAAAAGAATTAGTGTTATTTCCGTTGATATAAAAAGTTAGAAAGGGAAAATTATAAATTCTGTGACACAAGAAGTAACATTTTAGTAAGAACCTTAGTAAGTAAAGTAGTTCCACATTTTCCTCATCTTGGGGAGGCCTGGTGGCAGAGCAGGCTGGCTGTGCGCTGGTCTTCTAATCACAAGGTCAACAGTTTGAAACCACCAGCTAATCTGTGGGAGGAACAGGAGGCTTTCTATTCCTGTAGAGCCCACAGGGGCAGGTCTGCTCTGTGCTACAGGCAGGGTTCCTGCGAATCAGAATCGAATCGAGGTGGTAAGTTTGGTTTTTTAATTTTCTTATTTTGTTTCGACCACCTTAAGGGAAGCTGGTCTTTGGTCTGCTTTGTATTGTCTTTTCTGTAGCCATCTTTCTAGCTCCTCAGAGGTTCGTGTTATGAGAAGGTGAGAAAGTGAGTTGAAGGTCAAACCTTGGTCAAGACCTACGACCTGCCTCAGGTCCTGTGGACTACAGGCTGGGGCCAGGGTGGGGGTGGGATGGGGTAAGGGCAGTGTCTTCAAACCAGGGGCTGGGGGACCTGAGGCTGACCAACCAGACAAAAGATTTAGGGGACTCCTTGGTGCTTCAGTCTCTGAAGGGGACAGTGAGCAGAGATGTGCCTTGTGAAGTTCCCAATGCAGATCTAAAATCTAAAACCTCCTGCCATCGAATCCATTTCTCCTCCAAGCAAGCCTGTAGAGGCTGCAGATCTTCACGGCGGCCGGTGAGTTGATCCTTCTCCTAGAGCAGGGGTGGGATTGAACTGCCGAGCATATTATTACAGCCCAGTGTTTATCTGACAGCACGACTGGGGCATCCTTAGGGCAAAGGCCCAAGGATGGGCATGTCTATGAATTTTTAGCCTGGAGAACTATTTAGCAAGGAAGAGGGTCAGTAAGAAGCCAAGCGACGAAAGAAACCCACTCCAGGGCAGTCAATGAAGGGAGCCAGCTGTTCCACATCTCCAGCAACTGAGGGCCGGATGCGTCTGCTTGCACCACGAAGCACAGAGCTGCCGCGGGCCCGGGCAGTGTGAGTGTCAGAAGCTGGTGTACGGTAAGCACGCGGCGTTGGAATCAACGGACCTGGTTGACTTTTTTTTTCTTTAGGAATCCCAGAGTGGTACAAAGTCTAATGTGCTCATCTTCCAACTGAAAGGCTGGAAGTTGGAGACCCAGAAACACTTCAGAGAAAATGCCTGGTGACCGACTTCAGAATAAGGAGCCATTGGAAACATGGCTCGCCTGGGGTGGCTCTGGGTCCGAGTTGATAGCATCTGGTTTATATGGCTTCTGAGCATTGCAAGTTGTCTGACAGGGGCTTCAAAAAGTTCATGGACGCATTCCATTATCTTTTTTTTTTTTTTGGCATCACTGCCATCTGGTGGTGGGAGTAGGAGGCCCAGCCTTTGCTCCTGTGAGCTGGAATCGAACCTCCTTCCCAGTGGGCCGCAGTCCCGCGCACAACCACTACGCCACCAGGGCTCAGTCCCATTCCATTATCTTTTAACTTCATTTTTTCCACCAACTTTATGAAGCACCTTAGTGCTTGTCCAGTTTTAATAAGAAAAAATGACGTCTATGAGATGTTGCGAAATAGGAAGCTCCCAGGAGTCTGCACGTTTCCTCCTGGATATGCAGGAGGTACGGGAGTTGTGACTGCAATGGGTTGCACACAAACAGGGGAGGTCTTGCTAGCTGAGTCTGACCTGCTGTACTGGTTGAACGAGGTCTTGTTCTAAGGTGGCATTCTGGGTCATGGTCAAGTACAGACTTGAGGCCAACCAATGTTCTTGACTTTCTTCCAGATGTAGGAGGTAAGTGGCGCCCTCTGCTGTGTGGATTTTGAAAGTAACAGACAGATTTCACTGTGCTGTTTCGTAGAATTGCGGATGGTGGCTTGGCAGCATTGTCTTTACACTCAGTGGCCTGAGGACTGGTGCAGTTGAGAGAAAGTGCTGTTTAGGAGAAAAGCTGATTTGGGGGCCTGGTTCTACCAGGACTAGTGACCAAAGAAAAAACAAACAAACCAGGGATGTCTCCTAGCAGCAGGGCAAGACATGGATGGAAGGCAGGGGATGAATCACAGTCTTTCCAAGACGTAGCTAGTAGAATGATTCCCTTGTTTTTTTTTTTTTTTGGGGGGGGGGTGACATCACTACCCTCTGGTGGGAGTAGGAGGCCCAGTTTTGCTCCTGGAGAGCTGCTGCTGGATTTGAACCTCCAACCCAGTGGGCTGCAGTCCCGCACTCAACCACTATGCCACCGGGGCTCAGCCCCCTTGGCTTTAAAATTTAGATATGTATGTCTTTTTTCCTTCTTACCTGCGTGACTGAGGAAGTTAATTGGTATGGAACTTTCTCCATCTATGAAATGGCTTTCATGATAGTCACCTTGTCTACTGATTAGGCTATTGTAAAGAGTTCCTGAATCATTGTAGAAGAACTTGTTAGGCTGTCACCAATTCCAAGTCCACTGCCCTTGAGTTGCTTCTGACTCTCAATGACCCTCTACTGGGCTTCTGAGACTTTTCATCTTTCTGGAAGCAGACAGCCTTATCTTTCTTCGGGGGTGAAGCTCATTGTTCCTTTCATGTAAAGATAAAGCTATTAAAGATAAAACAGCACCGAGACTCGATGTGGTCAGCAGGGGGTAAAAAGGTCCCATCTAAGAGTGTGTATCATTTAGAACTCTGCGGTGAATGCAAAAAGAACCAGAAACAGACTTGTAAGGACAGCTGGCTATCTACAAAGATGAGAGGACTTCAAAATGTTCATGGAAACATTTCATTATCCTTTAATTCTAATTTCTACATTGAAGGCCCCCCCTTGGAGTGGAAAAATAGTAGGTTTCGATTATACTGTATGTGTCTCAGGCTCACCATCAGAAATTTGAAGGAAGTAGAGTGAGTGTAGAGATTTCAGCTGATCACAATCTAGTCTCCTGCACCTGGTTTTCCTCTGACTCATTCTCAGAATCAGGTCGGACCAGCTTCCTGGGGCAAAGCCTTGCTGGGGCTGAGCTGACTTGCACGGGCAGGGCCTGAGTCTTCATAGCTCCCCAGTCCCGTCTGCCACGTGGTATCTTACATGTCTTGTTCTGCTCCTAGTTGGATGGTCATCCAGGCTCTTTACATGTTTTCTCATTGTATGCCATTGGGGTCACTGGAAGGACTCCAAGCTCCCTCCCAGGGAGCTTTACGTCCCGGTATCTGCACCCTTGTGCAATCTCTTCCTAGACTGTATATCTTGGTATCTGCACCCTTGTGCAATCTTTTCCTAGACTCACTAGGGCAAATGTTATAGCCAAATTAGGAAATTGTTGAAACAGTGTCCACACCAAACGCAGCACATCGTTTCTGTCTTTGTGGGACAATTCACTCAGAGGAAAGCCAGTTCTGTGTTCTAAAGGCCCTCAAGCAGCCCTGTCAAGAGGCCCTTGTGCTCCAGAACCGAGCCTCCTGCCAACCATCATGTGAGGGAGCTAGCTTGGGAAAGGATCGTCTTGCTCCAGGCAAGCCTTCACGTCATTGCTGCCCCCCCAGTATGGAGAGTTCACTTCCACCAGTGATTGATCCTTAGCCATAGCTACAGAGCTCAGTGGCTTCCAGATGCCTGACCCACAGACCCTGTGTGACTTAGTGAAGATTGATTGTTGCTTGAAGTTTGAGGGTGATTATTAATACAGTAAGATTTAACTCAATATAGTAAGAATCATGAGACCAAATCAGACAATTTCATCTCTGCCCATACTACACTCACCCTGATACTAGACCATGAAAAAGATGGTTTTGGGGGTTGGGAATCCACATTATGCAGCAGGGTCTATTTGTCTAGTCTTCCTTCACTCTTTCCACTGAGAAAGAGTATGGACCTGAGGACAGAGAAGATTAAGTGACCATCAGTGAGGCAATGACTAAAGGGAAAACCACTCCTGCCCTAACTATGTTGTCCTTTAAGTGGTCAAGTCATGGGCCTGCCTCTTGTAAACGGAATTCCACAGAGAAGGTGAGGGATAAGCTTCCACTGTGTGGGGTGTGTGTCCGTGCTGTGGGTCTGAGGAGCTCTTGGCAGGGGGTAGGTATGGAGCTTGCTGAAAGGCACAAGGACCGAGGCTGGAAGACCATCCCAGCTCAGTCTCTTACCTTTGCCACACCTCATTTGTTTGTACAATGAGGAAAAGACACACTCACTCTCTGTTTCAGGCACCAGGATGTTTCAAAACACGAAGTATCAACTCTATAAATTGACACCTGTAATGCACAGGTGAGGGAGAGCTGAGACTTGAAGTTTTTTTCTTCCCCTAACTGGTTGAAAGGTTCAATACTTACTATTTATAATAGTCTCTGAATCTGACAGGGGTTAAGACTCTGAAGATGCCTGAGGATAAGAGGTTTACACACTGAATCAGGGCCCCATGTTCAAATAGAGGAGTGGACAGTTCTTTTATTCTGGCATTGCTTTTTAAAGGCAGAACCCAAGTTGAGCATACATCTGTCCCAT
Organism: Nesogale talazaci; assembly: GCA_004026705.1. Taxonomy (NCBI): domain Eukaryota; kingdom Metazoa; phylum Chordata; class Mammalia; order Afrosoricida; family Tenrecidae; genus Nesogale; species Nesogale talazaci. The sequence continues at coordinate 6,699 of PVJH01030612.1, forward strand.
GGCACGCTACAGCTGAGGGAACATTTGCTCAGGGGATTGGTCAACCAAATGCATACATGGACAAGTGCCAGTGTTTACTGTGAGGATAAGTGGCACACACACACACACATATATTTATATGCTTTTGCTGCCTTGAGAAAGACAAATGCTTACAGAGACCTGAATGTAACCTCAGACAGTATCTGGCCCAGTCCTTCTCTTTGACAGATGAACCTACAGTTCAGAACAGTGGAAGGCAGTAGTAGAACACCTCCCTACTGAATTCTGACTACATACCAGACTCAGGAGATAGAGAGATCTGTGACACACGGTCTCTGCTTCCACGGAGTGGGGCAGTGGGTGTGGGGAGCGGGTCCCAGAGCGCGGCCCACGAACACCTGTGGAATAGATGTGGTGGGTGCTACCGGGGCAACACCTGCACAGAGCTATGGGAGGGCAGGAAGTAAGGACAGTGGGAGAGAGGAAGGCTGCATACAAAGAATGTCAAAGAAAGATGTCAGCAGCTTTCAGGCGGAGGGACCCGCATGAGCAAACACCTGCAAGCGAGGCGCGGAGAGAATCTCTGATTCAGAAGGGGCCTCAGAAACCAGCTGCTCTCATGGCTGTTGGCATTCCTGGAGTGATGATCTTTCCCCTTCTGTGGGAACGGTTCCAGTGAGAAGATACCGACTAGCTCACAGGAGAGAAAAGGTCTAGCCCTAACCTTGTCAGCTGGTGCTGTGTGACAGCCAGGACTTTGTCAGGCCCTATCTCCTCATTGTCCCTGCATAACAGCCTGTGTCATATTTGGTCTTTGACATCCTCTCAAGGGAATGAGAAAATGTCATGCGGTTTCAGACCTCTGCCTCAGAGTGTCAGAGTCGGACAGGACTTCAGAGATCATTTAGCCCTGTGCGCTTTGCTACCTTAAAAAACAACAACAAATCATGGACTTACTTTTTGAGAATGTGATAGAAAATCTGGAGATTCTCTCGTCCAAAATGCACGTACGCTCGTGACACACACAGCCCATCCCCGACACCATTCTACTGGTGGGGGAGGAGGCTTCCAGAAGTGACGGGAAGAGCGCAGTGGAAGCAATCTCTGGGCCACACTACAGTGTGAGCATGAGGGTCAGCTGCTGGGTCAACTTTGAAAAAAGATGTCCACAAACTGGACCGGCTCGGGAGAGCAGGCTGTAACAGGACCGATTATGCAGTGAAAAGGAGCTGTGTCATTACAGGGGGAACAGGAATGGCCTCAAGTATCCGGACGCCTGTTCGTGAACAGGATCTGCACTTTCCGGTTGACTTCCAGGGGTAGCTGCACCACCAGCAGGGAGGAAGGGCTTTGCCAGAGAGAACAGTCCAGGCAGGAAGCGTGCTGCCCTGAGAGGTGCAGAGTTCCTGATCAGCTGACGAGTTGAGCACCTGGGACAACTTCCTGTAGAAGGAGCCAAAGCACCACAAGACCGTGAGCTGCGTGACCAATGCTAGACTGAGTCAACCCACTGTAAGACATACAGTCGTGTACACTGGCCAGACAGCAGCTCAGGTCTCTTGTGAGTGAGAGAGAGCTCTGGGAGGGTGAGGCATCAGGGCGAGCCTGGGAGCGAATGCTGGCTGTGCAGAGGTGTAAGGCGTGGAGGTCTATGCAGGGGTGGACGATGGGACCGTCTTAGATAGCATCCTGGCTGGCATTTAAAAATGATGGCCTGCACCACCAGAGGGCAGTGATGCCCAAAAAACAAACAAACAAAAATGATGGCCTGGATAGAACAGTGAGACAGATGGGTGAAAGCAAGAGGCAGGAAAGGACATTTCAAAGGATAATTTTACAAATGAATGCTGGTAGCATTAGCGGGAAATAAGGCAATTCGAAAGTGACAAACTGGGGCTGAGCCCCAGTGGCGTCGTGGTTGTGCGCGGGACTGCGGCCCACTGGGACGGAGGTTCAATTCCAGCAGTGGGGCTGGGCCTCCTACTCCCACCACCGGAGAGCAGTGGTGTCCACCCCCCCTCCCCCGCAAAAAACAAAAGAAAGTGACAAACTGTGGTTTTACACAGAGGGACTTAAACAAAGCTGAAAAGGGACATCCAAGCAGAAATGTCCAGTGATCCGAAATGATGGCCAGGGACCAAAGTGAAGCAAAGTGGCCAGGTCCACGAGGCAACTGAAGAGTGGGGATTCGAGTTTCAGGTCGGGATGGGAGCGAGGCCAAAGGGCTATCGGCAGCGATGAAGTCATGTAAGTTTTAAGAATGAAGGCATTCTCAGTGAAAGCAAGAATAGTCGAAACGTGGTGACATCAGTGTGTGTGGGGGGGGATAATTTAAAGGGTGAGAAAGTTGAAGTTAGAAAGTGAAATGGGAGGTGGAAAGGGACACTTCAAGGAGGCAGCGGGATCTGCATAAACCTGAGTTTTCCAGCAGAACACACTGGTGGATGGCAGGTAAATGACAGTCATGTTCATTCTGGCAACAACACAGGAGGCAGAGTGTGGGTTTTAGAGTGCTTCCAAGTAGATCATAGAGCTTACACTGTGTTTTCTACAAGACACACCTTAGAAAATATGGCCGAGGGCTGAGCCCCGGTGGCGTAGTGGTTGTGCACGGGACTGGGGCCCACTGGGTTGGAGGTTCAAATCCAGCAGCAAGGCTGGGCCTCCTACTCCCACCACCAGCGGGCAGTGATGCCCCAAAAAACAAAAAATAAAATAAAATAAAATAAAATAAAATATGGCTGAAACTTCTCTTGCCCAATGTCTCTCTGTAAGTCTAATAAGGTCCTTTCAAAACCTCTCTTTAAGAAAGGAGACTCCTGCCATCCTCACATGGTAAACCTGACATGCCCAGCCCACCTCAGTGAATGAGGCAGCGGCAGCGGCAGCAAGGACCAAGGTGAAAACAAAACAGAAACAAATCGATATGCAAATGAAAACAAAACTTACATTTTTGAGGAATACAGTGAAAAGAAATCAAATCAGTCTTTCCTCCATTTAAATATATATCTTAGGCATCCCCATTCCAGTGACCACAGCCAGTACGGGTTAAGCTTAAAAGCACAGCTAATGTATTCCCATTCGCAGGGCTATAAACGATTTGCTATGGTTCTTCTAGCCACAGTCTTCGTAACTCCCAGCAAAAGGCTTCTTCCCGAGGGGTGTGGGTAAGAGATGGGGGCAGGTACCGATAGGATCGTGATTCAGCTATGAGTGGGAAACAGGATGCCTTTTATACCCTGCCACCCAGTAAGGTATAAAAAGGAGCCCCCGAGAAGCACCATGAAGGGTGGGGGCGGTGCGAATCTCACCGCTAAGAGGACTGAAAAGCAAGGAACACACGGAGACCCCTGTAGATTGAACCTCTTCGGTTCAATTGACCCACGAGAGTGGCAGAGGGGCAGGAGTTAGAGTGGTGGACTTGCCAGTCCACAGAACAAGTGGAGCGGCCTGTGGAATAGGGTGCTACCAGACTCCCGATTGGGGGGCTAGAGCTGAGTGTCTTAGGGATGCTTACTGGGGAGTGGGGGCTTACCTGTAATTATTGGCAGTCTTCACAGGGCTTTGTAACATTGTGCACACAGGGCAGAGACCAAGAAGCCAGAGAGAGGCTTACTTGCAGGCAAGACTCAGAAGGGGCTGTCTTGTTTGAATAATGGCATATCCTGGGCACTTGTAACCTGCTGACTTCCTTAAAAAGCCGCAAGCATGAGCATTGTCTCAGAGGGGCCTCTGCAAGAAATTATCAGCCCCGTTGAAAAACTAGAGAAAGCAGTGAGAGGCACAACAGCTAATAGTGGTACCGAGTAAATTCAAGAACGTAATTGAGAAGAAAGCAAGCAGATGAAAAAGGTTCAGGTTCGGTCATTTTAAACCTCACATGCGAGCACAGTTCTCATTTTGGAAGATTTCCAATAATGACAACAAAAATCCTCTTCTCACGGCATACCCTTCGGATGGGAAGTCCGAAAAACAAGTAGTGTGCGCGATGGTGTGACTTCACTTTGTCCCTCTGTATGGAAGAGCCTCTGACACCTGTCGTCTGAGTTCTAACTACAGCCTCGGGCCAGGTGTCAGGCTCCCGACTGTGCTGCAGGTGAGGGGCAGGAAGCAGAGGCGAGAGGTCACGAAGACGGAAGACGTGCACAACTGGCCAAGGGTGCTGCCTGGAATCCAGCTGGTCCGGGGCTCACTCTCACATGGAGACCGGGAGGGAGAGGAGGAGCTGTATCAATGCATCCCAAGTCCGTATCCGAGGCTTTTGGACACGTCTGCCTTCTCAATGACAGCCTTCTAATTGCAGTGGGAGAGGTTGGAGGAAAGGAGGCTCCAGGGCCCCCCTCCAACAACTGACTGGAGTGTCTTTGGATTGATGCACTTCTTTTCAGGGGACAGGCAAAAGTCACGGTGTCTTAGTAGAGGCAGACAGGACTTAAAATTCTAAAGACAGCATCTCACTCAATAAACAGGAGTCTCTGCAAACAGCGGAGAAGGAACTACAATGGCCTGTCCCTCAAAGGAACATGGACTTGCAACTCCGAATGAGGGGTCAATACATATCACCCACGGCCCTTTGTAGTAGGACGCACATAAGGAGGCTGGGAAAAGTGGCAGGTTTTCAGTGGCCGCTGGCTTCTTTGACAAAAGTGAAGAGGGAAAAGAGTATTGATAAGAGTACAGGATAGCATTTCGTAGGATGCCACTGGCTTTAGTAGCTTCGAAAATCATCGAAAAATGACATTTGTCTGTCAGTTTTGCCTTTCAAAGGTTGGCATTATGGGCAGCCTATCCCAGTTCAAAGCATTGTTCAACTTCTCACCCAAATGGCTTATCTTGCCCTTCATTCAGAGTTCTGTGGGTTATCGGAAGTTGCTATTGACATGTGTTCTGCCTACGCTTCCGCCACTGTGTGCAGCAATGGAAGGAAGGATTGAGGAGTGGGAAAGCACTCGGGAGACAGTCGGAAAGGGATCTTTCATGCACCTGCCTGCTCGCTGTGGCAATTGCTGTCCGCAGCAATCTGGGTACCTTGTGCTTGTAAAGGCCACACTCTCCTGCTCTTCACAGGAGCCTACTGGACGCAGGCATCCAAGAAAAGGAAAACCAAAGCATAATTCCAGCCAATCACTTGTGGCTTCATAACTAGGGGAAAAAGATCACATGGCATCCTGGGCACAAACTATTTTGTCCCTAAAGTCTGAAGAGACCGCTGAGGCAGACAATTAGCTTTCTCTCCTAGCCAATGGTCTCATTTGGATACAATGGTTTTGTATTCATTGCTTGAATAAGCAACTTTATTTCATTAGTAGAGATTTGGTAAGTAATGGGTGGATGAAGGAAGGGAAAGAATCTAAGTCAGTTACTGTGACCAAATCGAAACAGCACCTAGGTTCATGTAGTAGAAGCTGGCAGATACAGTTTAAGTTTACTTTGGAAAGGTTCTCTACCTCTTTTCGTGTACTCTGGGTAGCAGCCCCACCCATCGCTCCCTGCCCTGGTGGAAGGTGGCAGTGGTGCTCCTTGGGTTTGAATAGTGGGGACTGGCACAGGGGAACAGTTGCTGGGTGGAGGTTAACCCTTCCCGCAGCGAGGAGGATGAGGTCAGCGGGGGGAGAGTGGCACCAGTACAAGGGTCAAGAGCAGGCGTCCTCAAACTAAGGCCCACGGGCCACATGCTGCCCACCATTTATCCAGCTCCTGGGTGTTTCTGCTGCTGCCGCCTGTCCTGCTTAGCAGCCAATTAATCCCAGGCTTGCAGTGAATTTGGCTTTTTCACACTATCGTCTGGCCCTCCAACAGCCTGAGGGACAGTGAATTGGCCCCCTGTTTAAAAAGTTTGAGGACCCCTGGTCAAGGGAAATCCAGCCTCCCTCCCGATTCCCTCCTCCAGCCACTGGCTCCACCCTGACTCTGAACCGTGAGAACACCATGTCTGAAGCTCACTTACTTGGCAGCTGCATCTTTCCTCAACTGTTCATGCTTCATGAGGAGATTTTTCCGGTCTCGGAAGGCTTTTCTGACTTTGTATCCTTTGTAGACAGCCTGGATTTTGAAGGCAGCGATGTCTTGGATGGCTGCGATGGACAGGGCTCCACGCTCCAACATGAACTGGATCACTTCATGGCGCTCACCAAGCAAGGCATAGTCAAGTGGGGTGTATCTGAAACAGGAGATACAAACACACACATGAATTTAATATGCATTTATTGGAGTATTGGAATGCAGCTCCAGGCACCACTAAGCTGACTATATTATGTAAGAAAAGGCAACTGCGTTCTAAAATGTGCACTACTACCCAAGCAAAACCACCTTCCCTCTCGGAGTCTGCTCCTTTGCTCTTTAGACACTCTTGGGGGCAGGAAGGGGGGCAATGTCAACAGAGGGGGCTGTGCCTGGGGTCCAGTGCTTTGAATCGCAAACCTCGCCGACTGCTGAACTGGCTGACTAGCTTGCTAGCTGGGGCTGTGGGAGTACGTGATCTGGTTCACCTTTTTCTTCGGGGCTAGATAATGCCCCGCCTCCCAGAAAAATGTATCACAAAGAACATTCTCTAAGACTGTGAAGTTTAAGCCCATGATTACTGGCAATAGTTGCTTGTGAAATAGAAAATAGACCTCTAAAGGGAAAAAATTAGTGTGTGATAAAGATGGCATTTGAAATCACTACAGAAAGGATGGATTGTTAATTAAATGGTGTTAAGACAACTGGGTTGCCATATGGGAGAAAGTAAAAAGATTCTTATATCACATCTTACACCAAAATTAATTTCTGGATAGAGAGAAGGTATATATATGTGCATATATATAAATACTAGAAGAAATTTTAAAAAATCGGAGTGGGAAGTCCTTTCTAATAAAAGAATATGATACAAACTCAAAATTATGAAAGAGGACCAGTTAAGCAAACTATATAAAAACAGTAAAATTTTGCAGGGCAAAAATAAAGGTTCAAGGTAGCCCTACTCCAAAAAGAAAATACCAATAGCTCCTAAAAATATAAAAATGTGTTCAGATCTCCCTCAAACTGGATGGGATGAAAATGAGGGGCTAACTTAAGAGAGTGCTTTTCACCGACTTTCACAAGCTATGCTGGCAAGGGCTGGGGCTGGTCGACAGGTCACTCCTTTGCCACTGTAACCTTCAGGGAGAACAACGTGGCAACGGTCACCACAATTATTCATGCATATGCCCAGTGACGTGACCATTTCACTTGCATTTACCCTGGAGATATACTTTCATGAGTGAGATTCTGTAAGTGCAAAGCTATTCATAGGACCACAGTTAATTACAGCAAATGGATAGAAACCACCTCACTGTCAGCAACAGAGGGCTTTTTAAAGAAAGCAAAGAGCATCTGTGTCATGAAGCCATCTGCTCGAGGAAGTCATTACTGCTGCAGGCAAACACATGCAGAACGATCTCGGGATTCTGAAAGGTACTTAAAAAACAAGCAAACGGAGACATCTCACAGGAGTAAGGTCTCCTCTGTTTGCGTAAAAGAGAATAGACACGTGAGCGTGTCTCTGGCATGGTGGCGGTTGGTTTAGTGCGAGAGCGCGCGCCTTCCCTGAGGCAGGTGAGGCTGACTTCCTGGACAATGTCCCACAGGCACAACCACACCACTTCTTTTGTTTGCTTGCTTGTTTTGGGCATCACTGCCCTCTGGTGGGAGTGGGAGCCCCAGTCTTGCTCCTGGAGAGCTGCTGCTGGATTTGAACCGCCAAGCTAGTGAGCCCCAGTCCCGCACACAACCACTACGCCACCGGCGCTCAGCCCCACAAACACCACTTCTACGGCAGCAGCTTCCACTCTGACTCTGGACAGGTTTCGGTGGAACTTCCAGCCCAAGATGGACCTGGAAGAGCGTCATGGCAATCTGCTTTTGAAAATCAGCTGGTGGAAACCCCATGGATCCCCATGGTCCAGTCCATAAACCGTTCCGGCTGGTGCAGTGCAGACAGCATTTTGTTCTCATATGCATGGGGTCACCATGAATTGGGGCCTCGTCTGCAGCAGTTTAATAATGCTTATCTATGTAAATAGGACTCCACAAGTTGCCCCAGAAAACAGGTCACAGATATGTCTCTGGGGAGAAAACTGGTTGTCTCAGAGGTAGGAGAGGGTGGATAATTTTAGTTTCATTGATTTCTCTTTATGTCTTTTGAATTTTGTGCAATGTGCATACAGCACCTTTTTGATAGATATTATTTAGTAAAGACAGGCTTTGTTGTCATATAATTTTATAGTTGAATCTCAATATGACTACTTTCTTGATGAACAATTTTAAGCAAGTATCTTTAAAAAAAAACCAGATAAATACATGGGAGAAAGTAGCAATTATCCATATTTTCACTGTCAGCATTAACTACTGTTAATATCTTGGCAGATAGGCTTTTACTTTTTAAATACAAATGATTACTTTGTCAAAGTGATATGTAATTTAAGAATTCAAACAATGCTTAAAAGTACAAAAATTAAGTTAAAAAAAAAACAACCAACAAAAACAAACACCTCAAAATCTATCATCCAGAAATGGGTATCATTACTGTCACTTTTTAAACAACTTACTTGATGTTTCTAAGCATCAGCTTTCCTCATCTGTAAAAACAAGATAATCCTTCACAGAGTTGGCATGAGAAGAAAATGAAATAATAAATACAATGAAATAAATGAAATACATAATAAATAAATACATAAAAATAAATAAATGAAATACAATGAAATAAAAAAAAGGATACAGCATCCTGCCTCGCACATAGAAGCAGTTGATAAAGGTATTACTATTATTCCAGGATATATGTGATTTATGCCCTATCATAAATATGATTTCTTTTTCTTTTTTTTTTTTTTTGGCATCACTGCTCTCCGGCGGTGGGAGTAGGAGGCCCAGCCCCACTGCTGGAATTGAACCTCCGTCCCAGTGGGCCGCAGTCCCGCGCACAACCACTACACCACCGGGGCTCAGCCCATAAATATTATTTCTATCATATGCAAACTAGTATTTTTTTCTTTTACCCAAACTAGCATCTATGACCACTTACGGGTGGCCACTGATGCTGCTTCCTTGCTGGTGACTGATACTAACTAGGCCAACACAATTGGAGGTGTTAAGGCCTAAGCATCAGCTAATTGGTGATTTGGAAAAACTTGATTGTGAGTCTATGAATACACAATTAGATAAAGATTCATCCAATAACTACAGGAAACAGCTAGCACCACCAAAAGATATAAAAGGAAGACATTTCCACACCAAAGGCTGAGAAATTATAGATGTTCCACTTTAGGACAGCCCAACTCATTACTACTGTCCAGGGACAAGAAGACCTTAAGTGGAGTAGCTTATCCTACAAACTTAAAGTGAACAGACACCCCGATTTTAAACAATTTTTTCCTTGTTCTGTGGTGTTTTAAAAAAGTCACGATTTGGCTGAGCCCCGGTGGCTTAGTGGTAGTTTGTGGGACTGCGGCTCACAGGGTTGACAGTTCAAATACAGCAGCAAGGCTGGGCTTGCTACTCCCACCAGGGCAGTGATGCCAAAAAAAAAAAAAAAAAAAAAAGTCACGATTTTTGGAAAGAATGCACGACAAACTAGGGAATGGCGGGAGAACAGGAAGGGAATATAGCCCCTCTACTCCCCACTCCCACCCCCGTCAATGGTGTCCCGCTTTACCAATGTTGAAATCTGGTCACTTTATACAAGCTTAAAAATATTATTTAGGGGCTCAGCCCCGGTGGCGTAGGGGTTGTGTGTGGGACTGCGGCCCACTGGGATGGAGGTTCAATTTCAGCAGAGGGGTTGGATCTCCTACTCCCACCACCGGAGAGCAGTGATTGCCCCCCCCCAAATATATATTATTTAGAATTTTTAGTATTTTGTAAACTCATAAAAAAATCCGCGCCCCCCCCCACCCCCCGCATTAATATATGCTGGAATGCCTTTCATGAGTCCTTTTCTCAATGGACAAGATTAGCGAAATCTTGAAAGCCCAGAATAATAGAGCTAAATTGAATTTTTTTGGGGGGGCATCACTGCCCTGTGGTGGTGGGAGTAGGAGGCCCAGCCTTTGCTTCTGTGGAGCCACTGCTGGAATTGAACCTTCATCCCAGTGGGCTGCAGTTCTGCACACAACCACTACGCCACCAGGGCTCAGCCCAAATTTATTATTTTTTTTTGGCATCGCTGCTTTCCTGTGGTGGGAGTAGGAGGCCCAGCCCCACTGCAGGAATTGAACCTCTGATCCAGTGGGCCGCAGTCCCACGCACAACCACTACGCCACCGGGGCTCAGCCCAAATTTTTATAGCCATATATCTGAGTATTTTCATCTTGTTGATAGATAAATGTCTCCTGATAGGTTAAACAACGTGCTCAAGGCTACATAAACTATCTGCAGAAGTTAGGCTAGCACTACGGTCTGATGACTCCCGGTTTAGTAATTTTTCTAATAACACATCTTACCTATTGAATATATGCTTCCTACAGAATGAAGTGATTGCTAACATCAGTGTGCATTTAGTAAGCGCGAACAACTTTCCCTACAGTTATCAGTATGCAGTATCTTACATCTAGCATACAAGCAGTTCCATCGAAATATGGTATATGAAACGTAAGGCCTAGCGACACCCATGCTTACAAATATCACAAAAAGAAATGTCATGGGACACAAGATCCCATTGAGAAGTTGATGTAGGACTCAGGAGATCTATGTGACCTTGGAGAGTCTCTTATGTGACTTCCCAGTTTCTGTTTATAAAAGATGAAAAAAAGAAAGAACTACATCTCTTTCTGGATTGGAAATTGCATTTTAAATATTTTTAGTATAAGAAATTTCAAGCACAAACAAAAATAGAATCATAATAAACTTATTTGCTGAGGATTGAAGTCTAGCAATTAGTAAGATGCTTGCCATGTTTGCTTCAACTAACCTGCTCTTCTGCATTTTTCCTAAAGGTTTCAATGCAAGTCCTAGAACTCCGACCACTTAATCCCCACATATTTCAATATTCATTTATAAATAATATGGACAAAGCTGCAAGGTTATTAATGTACCGACTCGATGAGCAAGAATTCCTTAGCAAAATAGGAAGCCCGTGACCTATTAAAAAGTTTCAAAATTTCCCCCAATGTCCTTTCTTCACAGTTGGTTTATTAAAATCAGGATTCTCCGTTCATTTTTGATTCATGGAGATACACCTCAAAAATCCAGTAGGGTTTTAGAATTGAAGTCTACACCTAATGTTTAAGTCTATACCTACTATTTAACCGATCACACTGTGATGATTACTTCTGAATCTATCTTCAACCAAGTTCAATTCAGAAACATTCAAGTGCTATGAATATTCTCATCAATGTCGGAGTGTGACTGTCAGATAGTTATTGACTGAAAGTCAGCAATGGTTGGCAAAAATCATGTCTGTGCAGTGCACATCAAGTGCTTAGTGTCCATGCATGAGAAGTAAAAATTAGCACTACATTGATGGTAACCAGTCAAGATACAATGTAGATAAAGACAAGAGACAAGATACAATTGGACTTGCCAGCGGGGAATGGTCTGATGGAATGAGTAGAATGCCTAAACTGGAACGTCAATAAAGATAAAAGGCAGTGCCAAGTTCTGACATTTGTACATCAAAGTGCATTGTTGATGAGACATTAAAGCAGACTGGGATATTGTCCTCGTTTCTCTTTTATCTATACATTGGCAAGTACAGTTAGGGAGATTTTTCCTTGGGCTTTTTGGTCTGTAATTAATATATGCTTACTCCAGGAGGCAGTAAGTACTTTAATTCATGTGGTTACTTAGGTCTGAACTTCAAGACTGAGTGTAAACATGCGAAACTGAACTATAAGGAATATATATGTGCATATATATTTTATCATTCTCTTACAATAATAATTTCTAAAGAGCAGATAGTAGATACTGCTAAAGAATGAATTTCGTTTAGGAATAAATCATCAAAAATTCTTAGGATTTTTAGTCTTCCTCCTGGCCCCCAAGGCTTCAAAGGGTGCTGCTGTCTTCAGCTCTTCTGCTTCAATGTCAAAAGCTCAGCCTTGAGGATTTTCCTTGGCTTTCCAGCTTCCCTGGATATCCACATCCCTAAATCTTTAAGTCTTTTTTGTTATTCAGTTGTCAGAATATAATAGAGTGGGATTTTTCTTACAACCACTCAAGTGATTTTAGCTTGCTTTATCTTGTTCTGCATGTGCCCTAAGAATTCCAGTAGTATTTACTAAGCACTTATGTCTTGCAAAACATTGTGAGATATACCATCCTTTGAAATTCCTATTCTTATAGGGAAGAGAGATTGCATAAAACTTAAGATAAAGAGGCATGTGCTAAGTGGTATGAAAATACATAAAATGTATGGGAGAACAGAAGATTGGATACATGACCACAAGATCAGGAAAGGCTTCTTAGAGGTGACTGTACTGAAATGATGGAATGGCACAACTAACTATCATATTAGTTGTTAATGGTAGCCAAGTCGATGGTAGTCCTAGACAATCAGGATGACGTCAGTCTTGGGTAGCCACAGTCCGAAAAAGACTTTCTAATTTCTTCACCTATAAAATGTAAGCTTGTCTGAGGTAATAAGTAAAAATTCTAATAGCTATAACATTCAATGATTCTAAATCAATGTTGCATATTACTTGTACTCTTTTCTTCTAGTTCAAGATTTCTTAGTATCATGTTTCCTTATGAGTATACATATTATTTTTGAACCAATGTCTAAACTTGAGATTTTCAAACCTGGCAGAAAAAATGTGAGAGGAACAACAGTACACTCTTTTGACCAATAGCTTACCTCTCTTCATTGTTTTCCATCTGATTGGGGAAAGCAGCGAAGTCCAGTAATAATTTAATGGCATCAAGATAGCCATTGTTACAAGACCAGTGCAAAGCTGTTCTGCCCTAGGAGCAGTGATAAAAATCAAGTAAGTCTGGAGCATGCATATTTTGACATGTTAATAACTTTGATAACTGAAAAAAAATAAACTGTTCTCTCTCAAACTGTTTCATTACAAAAACTAAAAACATATTAAATCTACCATGGGGGGAAATGTATAATATTATTTTAACTAAGTGATCAAAATCAATGCTATCTTAAAGAACATCATATGCCTCTAGGATAACCTGAAATTTATTCAACATCACTTATGTAATATTAAAAAAGTAAAACCTGTAATTAATTGAGATAGTAAAGATTTACTGTGCCAACATGACCAATGAACACATGTGGGATTAATTGAAAGGCAGAGATAAATGGCTTAGCAAGTCTTGCCCTTCTTGTCTCTGGCTCTTTGATCACTGGACCAGTGTGCAACTAGCTGCCTTGCTTCTTCTGTGCCTCAATTTGCAAGCTACACTACCTGTGGGACAGGTAACCTGTGGTGAACCGTGTCACTGTGAGTTGAGGTTCCTTCAAGAACTGCTCCCCCACACTACTGGAATATACATCTCTTGAGCTGGGGACTTGTTGGACCTTGTCATCTGGCTGACTGTTGGTGACCTCCCTTGCTGTTTTCTGTCTGTGGTCACCAGATAGTCTGCATTTCTCCACAGAGGACTACCCGGCAGCCCTCAAGACTTGAAGGACTGCCAGTGTATTAGCTGCTTCACGGAAGTGAGTTGCACTGAGTCGTTTGTACTGCTTTATAGATTACTTAATGGTTTATTTCTTATGTTAGATATCTATCTATCTATCTAAATATATATAAAATTATTAGTGTCCTGGTTTTGTTTCTCTAGAGGACCCTGTCTAACAAATTAAGAGAAAATGGGGGAAACCCAAATTAAGTAATATCTTATAAATTATGCAACATCTTTTAAAATAATTTCAATGTCAGGAAAAATAACAGACTACTCAAGAAGCATTGCTAGTTACAAAGCAAATAAATTCATTACACCAAGGAATCCAAGAGGAAAATATCACAATCCTAAATCTGTATGCACCAAAAAGTACACTTCTAAATATATCAGGGGCCTTCAAAGTGTTCATGGAAAAATTCCATTATCTTTTCATTTTATCTATTCCATGAACTTTTAAAAACCCTCTCTTATTTTTTTTTTGTTGTTTCTATTTTTTGGGGCATCACTGCCCTCTGGTGGTGGGAATAGGAGGCCCAGCCTTTGCTCCTGTGGAGCTGGAATTGAACCTCCATCCCAGTGGGCCACAGTCCCGCGCACAACCACTATGCCACCGGGGCTCAGCCCCCAAAACCCTCTCTTCTTATGCAAACTTGATGAAACCAAAAAGGGAGAAAGCTACATTCACAATCATCATTGGAGATTTTTTAACTTATCTTTTACTATAGTTGATAGGACAAACAGACAAAAGAATGTGAAGCTATGGACTACTTGAACCACATAACAATAAATGTCACCTAAGACATTTCTAGAACACTGCCCTCAAGAACAACAAAATTAGCCTTCTTTTCAAGTGCTGTCACTAGGAGCCATTGCCCTTCACATACATATTGATGCCCTGGGCTTTCCTGAGCTGAAATGGACTGTTACTGGCCATTTTGAATAAGAAAATCATATGATTTGCTATTCTGGGAATGACACAATCAAGAGGAAGGGCATTGGATTCATTTTTTAAAAGGACATTGCAAGATCTATCTTGAAGTACAGTGCTGTCTGGGATAGGATTATATCTACTTGCCTTCAAGGAAATCCAACCAATAAAACTATTATTCAAATTTACTCACTGGCTCCTAAAGTTAGGGATGCAGAAATTCAAGAAGTCTACCCATGTCTTCAGTCTGAAATGAGTCAGACATGCACTCAAGATGGATGGATAACTGTTGGAGATTGGAATGCAAATTGGAGCAGAGAGGAAGTGAGAGTCATTGAAAAGTAAAGTCTTGGTGACAAGAATGGGGCTGGATGCTGCATGATAGTGTTTTGGAAGACCAGTGACTTGTTCATAGAAAATACCCTTTTCAACAATACAAAAGGCATGGGCTGTTCCAGATGGACCACATAGAAGTCAAACTAACTACACTTTTGGGAAGAGAGGATGGAGACCCTCGACATGACAGCGAAAACCAGGGAGCAGGCTGATGGTAGAACAGACCACCAATTGCTCATATGTAAGTACAGGTCGACTGAAGAAAAGTAAAACAATTTCACAAGAGCTAAAATATGATCTTGAGTCTATCCCACCCGGCTTTCAGGAACATCTCAAGAACAGATTTGTTGCTTGAACACTAAAGACAGAAGATCTGAGGAGTCGTGGGAAGACATCAAGAGCATCAGTCATAAAGAAAGTAAAAGGTCATTTAAAAAGACAGGAAAAAGCAAAATATTAAAGTAGATCTCAGAAGAGAGTTTGAAACTTGTTCTTTTTTTTTTTTTGAGGGGGCATCAATGCCTCTGGTGGTCGTGGGCGCTACCTAGTACCACTCCTGAGAGCCACTGCTGGATTTGAACCGCCAAGCCCGTAGGCCGCAGTCCCGCACTCAACCACTTACACCACCGGGGCTCAGCCCAAATGAAATGACCTGAAACTTGTTCTTAATTGTACAGTCACTAAGGTAAATGGAAGAAATGATGAAGTTAAAGATCTGAAGAGAAAATTTCAAAGGGCAGCTTGAGAAGACAGAGGAAAATATTCTGGTGAAATGTGCACAGCCCTAGAGTTAGAAAACCAAAAAGGGACGAACATGCTCAGTATATTTTAAGTGGAAAGAACTAAAGAAAAAATAAAGCTTTGAGTCGCAATATTGAAAGATTCTATGGGTAAAATACTGACTGATGCAGAAAGCATCAAAAGAAGATGGGAAGAATATACATAGTCATTGAACCAAAAAGAACTAGCTGACACCTCTCAGGAAGTAACAGATCAGCAAGAACCTGTGGTACTGAAGAATGGGGTTCAAGCTGCACTGAAACCACAAGTCCATAGCAAGGGTCCAGGTGCTAACAAAATGCCAACTGAAATGCTTCAGAAAGCTGAAAAAGTGCTTTCTGAGCCAAGAAAAGTAGAAGATAGTTACTTGTCCAATTGACTGGAAAAGATCCCTATCTGTACCCCTTCCAAAGAAAAGTCACCCATCAGAATGCTCAACTTCTAGAACAATATTGTTAATATCACATGAAAGTACCATTTTACTGATGATCATCCAACAATGATTATTACAGTACATCGACAAGGAGCTATCAGATTCAGAAGAGGATGTGGAACAAGGGATATCACTGCTGATGTCAGATGGATCTTGGCTCAAAGCAGAGAATACCAGAAAGATATTTACTGTGTTTTACTGACTATAAAAGGCATTGGACTCTGGGGATCATCACAAACAATGGCTTGCCTTGAGAAGAATGGGATTTCCAGAACACTTCCTTGTTCTCATGAAGAACTTGTTCATGGATCAAGAGGCAGCGGTGTGAACAGAACAAGGGAATACTTCATGGTTTAAAATCAGCAAAGGGGGCTGAACCCCAGTGGCATAGTGGTTGAGTGCGAGACTGCGACCCTTTGGCTTGGTGGTTCAAATCCAGCAGCAACTTTCCGGGAACAAGGCTGGGTAGCTCCCATGACCACCAGAGGCCAGTGATGACCCTCCCAAAAAAATCAGGAAAGGTGTGTGTCAGGGTTGTATCCTCTCACCATACTTACTTAACCTGTATGCTTAGCAGATAATTAGAGAGGCTTGATTAAATGAAGAAACATGTGGCATCAGGATGAAAGAATGCTTTCTAAAAACCTTCTGTATGCAGATGACACAGCTTTGCTTGCTGAAAGTGGGGGGACTTGAAGTAATTACTGATGAAGATCAAGAATTGCAGCCTTTGGGCTGAGTCCTGGTGGCGCAGTGGTTGTGTGTGGGACTGTGGCTCACAGGGTTGGCAGTTCAAATCCAGCAGCAGCATTCCAGGAGCAAGACTGGGCCTCCTACTTCCACCAGGGGTAGTGATGCCCCCCCCCACACACAAAAGAATTGCAGCTTTCAGTATGGATTATAACTCGATGTGAAGAAGACCAAAATTTACACGACTGAACCAATCGGTAAACATGATACATGGAGAAGACTGAACTTGTCAAGGATTTCATCTTGTGTGGCTCCACAATCAATGTTCACAGAAACAGTCATCAAGAGGTCAAAAGATACACTGCACTGGGTAAACCTGGTGTGTGAGGCCTTTGTAAAGTGTTGGAAAGCACCTGAGTCAAGCCATGCTATTTTCAATGGTCTCATATGTATGCTACAATTGCACACTGAATAAGGAAGACCAGACTAGAATCATTTGAATTTGACTCTATGCATTTGAATTATGGTGCTGGGGAAGAATATGAAAAGTACTCTGGGCCATCAAGAGAACAAACAAATCTGTCTTGGAAGAAGTACAGCCAGAAAGTTTCATAGAGGCAAGGACATGTTTTCAGGAGTGACCAGTCCCCGGAGAAGGACATCATGCTTGGCAGCAAAATCCCCTCTACAAGGTGGACCGACACAGTGGCGGCAACATGGCTCACACAGGAACGGTTGTGAGGATGGGGTGGGACTGGGCAGCGTTTTGCTCTGTTGAACATGAGGTCGCATGGAGTTGGAGCTGACAACAGTAACAACAGCAACAGCCACAACAGCAGCTTTACCGTGGGTGCACACATTTTGAATAATTGTACTGATTGGATCTCCTTGAATTTCCATTGATACAATCCTATTACAGAATTGTACTTCAAGATGGATCTTGAAAATATCCTTTCTGAGTGTGAAAGCAATGCCATGCCTCTTCTTTTTCATTGCCAGCAGAGGATTTTCTCATTCACAGTGGTCAACACTGCTCTTTCGGCTCATTAACACTTAGGATTCCATTGTTTCGGACGACTTCCCATTTTCCTACATTCACACTTTATACAGTCCAAGTTCCGATTACTAAGAGGTGTTTGCAGCTGCTTCTTCTCA
>PVJH01030613.1:0-24622 GCA_004026705.1 Nesogale talazaci
GTCACTTCTTAAACCCACCCTTCTATCATCCCTCACAGTTGTGTGGGTAAGGACTTTAGATGGCATTCAACTGAGTGATTCTTCTGCTCCAGGTGATATTGTCTGGGGTTATTCAGTTTCAGCCTGCCTATGATTGGGTTATAATCATGGTTTCCAAGTACAGACTCGTGGGTTCCCAATTACAGAATCGAGGTCAGCAGTTCAAAACCTTACCAGACACTCCTCCGGAGAAAGACCAAGCTTTCCCCTCCTGTAAAGAATGACAGCCTTGGAAACTCACAGGGCCAATTCGACCCTGTCCGGTAGAGTTGTTAAGTGTCAGCATCAACTGGATGTCAGTGAATGAGAGTGATTAGTAATTACCCTTCCCTGGCACCTTTGCTGGGTCAGTTGGGCTTGGCGGGCCACTCTCGTTCCCTATAGAATCTTCTGGCGTCTCCACTGGGCTAAAGAGTAATTGTGCTTAGTATCAGAAAATCGTGGCCATCTTGAATTTGCCATAGTTGGTGACTCTGATCAATGGATAGTGGGCGCCACGGTTGATGAGCTGGGACCAACGAGGGCCACGTCTGTATCAATGGGAGAGAGTGCGGCAGTCACGATGCAGCAATGGCGGTCTGCACATCCCTCATTTGACTTAGAACTTTCCCCCTCAGAGCACGTAGCCAACCTTCCCCACCTTCTTTCATTCCCACTGACTGGCCGGTTTAAGCGCATTGAGCGATTCTCTACCAGAGCTTTGTAGACGGTTTTGTTTTTCTCTCCTCCTTTGTCAGGATGGGAGGGTCTCAAACCTGAGCTGGGGCTCAGGGTTCCTCTCTAAGCCTGACCTGTGTCGTCCATTCTGAAGACTTTGGCCATCCTCGGTAGCTTTGTGCCAAATCAGAGAGCACCGTCATTCACTTAATTGCATCCAAATATGGGTGCGTTCTTTGATAAAGTTGCCGATGTTTTCGTTTGTTTGTTTTTATTAAAAGATGATTTTATTGGGGGCTCTTAGGACTCTTATAGCAATCTATACATCAATTGTATCAAGCATATTTGTACATAGTTTTCCATCATTAGTTTCTAAACATTTACATTCTATTGAACTCTTAGTGTTGGCTCCTCTTTTTTCCCTCTCCCCATCCTCGTGATCCCTTGATAAATGATAAATTATCATTTTCATATTTTATGCCGACTGCTGTCTCCTTCCTCCCATGATTTCTGTGGTTTGTCCCCCTCGAAGGGGGTGGGGAGGTGACTATGTGTCAATCATTATGATCAGTTCCCTCTTCCTTCCCTCCTCTCCCCACTTTCCCCTACTCTCCTGGAATTGCTACTCCCACTCCTGTTCCTGAATCCCATGTGTCATGATCTCTTACCTGTACCTGTGCACGTGCTCCAGTCTATTCTGAAGTGAAAGGCAGGACTGGGGGCATGGTAGTGAGGGGGGAAGAAACTTCAAGGAACCAGAGAAATATTGTTTCATCGATGCTTTACTGCACCCTGACTGACTTATCCCTTCCTTGTGACCCACCTCTGAGGGGATGTCCCGTTGTCTACAAATGGGTTTGGGATCTCTGCTCTGAGGCTCCTCAATCTCAACAAGATGGTTCTTGTTTTGTTTCTGGTCTTCTGATGTCTGTTACCTGATCCCATCGACACTCATAATCACATAGGCTAGTGTGCTTCTTTCATGTGGGCTTACTTGTTGCTTCTCTGCTAGAAGGCTGCTTGTTTAACTTGTTTAACTTCAAGCCTTTAAGACCTCTATATCTTTTGATAGCCAGGCACCATCAGCTTTCTTCACCACATTTGTTTATATACCCATTTTGTCTTCTGGGTGAAGCATCACAGAATTCCAGGCAGTAAGAACAAGGTATTCTTGTATTAAGGGATGGCATGAGCAGAGGCCTGGAGTTCATCTACTACCTCAGTGTATGGCCATATAAATATACATACTTAAGCAAGTACCTCTATTTTTATGAATTAATGGGAAGTCCAAGCTGTAGCCAATCTCCTTCACCAACGTCACAGTCCAGATGCATTATGTATGTACACACCTATGTTCACTTTATCCATAACTTTGCTTCCTAGACTTTTCTTATTTCCTTTTACCTTCCACATACCCCATCATCACGCTCATCTTTCTTTCACTTCTCAGCACTTCCTCTCAACTAAGTTGCAGTTGCTCCACCATCCCCAGAATCCGTACGTCCTTCTTATTGTTGATTTCAATTCTCTCGTTATTCCCCTGTCTGTGGCATTGTTCGCTCACTGCTCCCTTGCCCGGCCTTCTTCTCCTGACAAGTCCTTTCAGAACAATCAGTCCATTGCCTTCTCCTCAAGCTTGCTTCCTGTGCCCATCTTACATAAGATGTTGTCAATTGTCATCAGATTGGCTCATCGTCTCCCAGCCACCCAATGACTAACAGAACAAAAAATATTGCCCAGTTCTGGGGCATCTTCAGGATCAGCTCGCTTGGGGCCATTGTGGCTATGGTGTCACTCCATCCCTTTAGGGGTTTCTCTCATTCTTGTTGACTGTCTACCAACACTGGTCTAGGGAAGGGCTATTCTTGATGGGTGTCCAAAGTGAGTGCACCAACGTGTTACCAGGTCCGCTTCTGAGGACTAGCACACTGCTTTCTCCTGAGGTAGAACTTGTCATTCTCTGGGAAGTCCAAGCTGTAGCCAGTCTCCTTCACCAATGTCACAGTCCAGATGCATCAGTCCCGCTTTCTTTTTCGCTAAATATCTGGTATTTGTGAAAGGAAGAAATCAGCGAGCCGGTCTTCCTATTTCAGAGTCAAGCTTCAGCCCTGTGTTCTGTAGACTAGGTTTGGATGTGATGAGTTGAACTAAAATAACACATACAATGAGTCAGGGCATGCCTGGAGCCCTATAACCTCCTCCTCTGTCGCTAGTTAGGGGATGGATCTGTAACCAAAGCTGTGAGGGTTCTGACTTGCCCCCGATCCTGCCGTGATGCTCACAGTGAACTGGAGACATTGTATACCTTCCATGGCAACAAGCATCACTGCCATAGCACCACTGCCCAAGCCCTTTGCATATTCCGACTGCCCATTAAGCCCCATGCCTTAGGGACTTGGAGTGTCTGCAGCAGCAGGAAGATCCACCCCACCCCAACCAGCCTCTCTGACTGAAGAAGATGCCATTTCAAAAGGAGACTGTCTAGCACCATAGACACATGAGCAGCGGGTGAAATAAAGACAATTAACTCGATTGGTTTTCCTCCCATTGTTCCTTCTCTTGTAACGTTTACTCCTCGTGTGAAAATCTCACTCCCAACTTACATTCGCACCCAGGCAGCTTTACAGCTAGAGTTTAGAAATTGTCTGGGCGAGGGAAAATTACACCTTGCATTTCCCAGGAGTTTTGTATATTTAGTCTGTGATTCTCCAGTCTTTCTAAGTACTAATTATGAGCATTAATTTACAGCTCACGTCCTGCATACCGATGGTATGCAGTATGTGTCTGTAACCAATGACTTCACACTGATCGATAAATCAGAGATGTGAAAACAAGACAGTGTGGACTATGGTACAGACCCAATTAACCTGAAATTGGAGAGAAGGAACTGCATTCTCTAATTGAGTTGCGTCTTGCTGTGGGCTGTGCGGGTAGATTCCAGGAAGTGATGCCTAGAGTTGGAGAGATGCTGAGCAGGGAATGGATTCCTGAGTTACCACTCACTCCCTGTTCTTCCTTCAGGCAACCAGCTGGGTGCACACAGAGATTCCTAATACTAGGAACCCAGATGGCCTGGAGTTTAAGCCACGCCTATTGTAGATGCTGCTCTGTGGGGTGTTCAGTGGCTACCGATGTACAGAAGTGGCTCTCTTCTGTCATGCCCCCTGGGTAGGGTAGAAGTGCCCATCTTTCTGTTAGTGGCTGACGTAACCATAAACACCCCCCAAGGGCTGGCTTGAGTCTACAACAGACCAAGTCTGAAGAAGGTAGTTCTGGAAGGAGGAGCTTGGTTGGAGCCCGTAGCCATTCATGACTTCTGAATCTGACAGCTGCCAGGGCACATGGGCTCTTCCCATGAGCCCAAGGTGGGGGGCTCGAGCACAGCCTCTGGTTCTAGATTTGAATCCTTACTCTGCCTGTGAGATGGGAGGAGTCGCAGGAGAGTCTCGTGAGGAGACAGGATGAGCATGCCCACAGGCATGGTGCATATCCTGTCGGCACCACCGCCATCACCATGCTGTGTGTCAGTCGGGAACTCAGGAGGCAAATCCTCACCTTCGTCACCTGCAGTCTGTGCATCGGGGACATCCGAGACAGACCTTACGCTAACTGAGGCCACCCAGGGGCAAACAGTTTCAACCACTTATACGGTTCAGGTTGGGTCACTCCAGAGAAGAGGTTTCCACTGGGTTATAGGATGTTGAGCTTGTTTGTCTGTTTGGCTTTAGGGGGTCTGATTAGGGAGGCACCCCCCCAAAAAAAAAACTGGATTCTTTTTCTAAGCCATGCATTTACATTTTTATTTATTTATTTATTTATTTATTTATTTTACAAGACAACCTTGTCACCTTCAGAGTACTCTCCATTACACTGGACACCTTTGTCAAATCTGTGATTCCATCCTTGGAAACATTTTTCAAACCCTTCTGTGTGGATGGTTAACAGCACCTCCCTCATTTTTGTTTTTTGTTTTTCCTTCCCTTCTTCTGCGTTGTCAAGCAACCACTCCACCTGCAGGGCTCCGGGAATTGAAAGAGGGATAGGACGCTTTTGAAGAGGCCTAGAGTCATCTTAAGGTTAGAGGCCGTGGAGAAAGGTGTTCAGAATGATAGCACGCCAGTCAAAATTTGGTGCCCGGTGGCTCTGGGATGGGCTGCTAACCACGAATTCAGCGGTTCAAAACCCGCAGGCACTCCTCGGAAGAAAGACGGAACTTTCTACTCCTGTCAACCATACCGTCTCAGAAATCCACAGGGACAGTTCTTCCCTTCAGTTATTGCCAACTCCGCCACTAAAACTTGCTGAACCAAGTGCCAAGGTGGTTCAGATAACTTCCCATCTCTTCGATGGTTCACCATCAGTCTCCCAGCACACGTGCGTGAATTTTGCTGACATTTTCATCCATTCAGGAAGTTGACAAATGTCCAGACCATGGTTTGTCATCAGTCGGCATTTCGTGTGCCTGAAATGAGAGAGCACTCATACACTTCAGTTTTTCCCATAGCGCTGTCCTTGTAAGCTGTGTTTAACATCACAACAGTTTCTACGGCATTTTTCCTGAGCAGGAAACAAAAATTCACAGCTGCATACTGTTCTCTTAAATCAACCATCACAAAAAACTAAGTTCACGTGAAGCCGCTTTTATGAAAAAAAATCGCTGTGACTGGAGAGAACCTTCTTAGGGGACGCCACTGGGTGCACTAACTCAGAGTGCGTAGCTCTATGCTTGCGTAGCAGGGGAAAATGTGTACTACAAAAGCTCCGCCCAACAGAATGTTTCCCATTTTTTAAATCGGATACCCCCTCATACGTAAACACTTTATAACCTGAAAGTAATTTATATCAAGGAAGTAGGCCAACCCCGTCCAACTCAAGTGCATGGGTCAGATGCTAGCAAAAATACCTCTCCAGATGCATATAGCTGCTGGTGGATGAAGCAGGAAGGTGAAGTAGGGAGAGCACAGACCGGTGGGTGCAGTTACATGAATGCAAGTTTGGCCGAAACTTAGCAGGATGCCAATTGCTCCCGAGGTTGGCAGGTCACATGGGCTGCCAACACCAGAGCCAGCATCCATGGAAGCCCGAAGGCAAAAAAGGCAAGGGAAAGTGAAGCTCTCCACAGCACCGCTCATAAATGGGCCCCACCCCCCAAGGAAGTGTCATCAGACTGTGACCTGGTTGACTCTACCCTGACCTTCATACAGTGCAAGAAGTTGACATAAAATCTGACCATCGCAATGGGCGTGGGGGTGTTTAGCGATCAGGGAAAAATCACACTCCTGACTCTTTGAGTGCTGGAGAGATCCGACACTGAAAATAGGATGAGTTACATGGAGGTAGGGAGGTGGTCTTAAGATCTGAAATCTGTTTGCACCTTTTCTAGATCATATTCTGACTTTGGAAAGGGAGAGACAATTGCACCTGGGACTGCATTCTTAGCTTGTGCGGCTGGAATGGTTAAACTAAAGAGAGGAATGAGAGGACATGCCCATGGGATATGGAGTTAGGGCCGGAGAGCGGCAGGCCATGCTCAACCCTCCTGCCAAAGACAAATCCTTCCCCATCAACACCACCATTCCCATCACCTTTGCCTGTGGCATTCCTTGGGCACCCACCAGCCCACCCACTGAGAGGCAGAGAGCCAGTATCGATCACCCACGGCCCATGGCCTGCTCATGGTCCTCAGCCATTAATTGGCCATGTGAGCTATGTTGTGGGTAATCGGAATCGTTAGTCTCTTCCCTAATGATCCCTGTCTAGAGACCAACTTCAAAGCCATCTCCAATTAGGGAGCACGGGGCTGGAAGAGCCACGCTGCGTGTCGGGCGGAAGCCCCGTGTGGTGACAGGGACTTGTTAAGAAGGAGACCACAGCCGGCTAGTCCTGCCTATCAGTGCAGCCTTGGGGAAGACTGGGGAAGGCAGGTCTCCTCCTCTCCTCTCCACAGGCTTCCAGAGACTCTGGCCTTCTGGGTGTCCTCCCTCTGGTCCAGCATCGGGAGCCACCGTCACCACTCCCCTAGCATGCTCTGTGTTCTAACTCAGAACGATGGCTGCATTTTATGATCAGAGGTCCCATCTCAGGGAGGATGAGAGCGACAGGGGAAATCAGGAGTGCTCTGGTTCCAAGTCCTGCAGACAGGAAAAGAGGCTGGAGCCAGGGTGGAAAGAATCTTATCCTTGAGCCGGAGAAATAATAGAGTCCACTGTTCCATTCCTGCTTCCTTCCTGCCTCGCCTCACTTTGAGCAGGAATGGTCTTGCCCTGTCCTCCCTCTGAGCTGACCCTGCCTCAGGGCCTGGCCGTGGACCAGGAGACCGCTGCCACAGCAACAGACTGCAGAGACATGGAGGAGACAACCAGGGCCCTATAGCCATGTGATCAAGTCCATCTCCCCAGGGGCCTCTGTCCACTCAGAGCCTTCGTGTAAATTTGATAAAAAATAGCCGCTGGCGTTCTTAGCTTCACAAATGGATGTCATCTTTGTGCAAAGGAAATGACACCCTTCCTCCATGCCAGGGGCACAGCTGGGTCGGGAGAGTCTGGACTGGAAGGCTTTCTCCACATGTCTGATTGTGGAGGACACCACAGTACAGCTGTCCTCGGCAGTCATGACCTGCATCAGGAGCTTCGAAGGCCACGTCTGTGTCTGTCTTGCTCTCTGTTGTTCCCTCCGTATCCACTGCCTGGTCCAGCGTGGGAGACACATTTATGCAGTGAGTGACTTCTTTCACGGAGGCTTTATGTTAGAGTTTAAATAATTTCAAAAAGAACCCAGGGGCACTATTCTAAGAAATCAATCTCTAACAGTAGACATTCAGATGAAATAAGAGCCTTTATCTTTCTGAATACCCCAGGACAATTCCAGGTGTAGGTGGTTCCTAATCCTCAAGCCACTGTGTGGTCATGCCTTTGCCACCCGACATGGACTCGTCTCATACAGGCCAGGATCCAGGTCTTTCTCTGGACCCCACGGCATCACCAGGAAGCAGCTGTGGACAGCACTGATGACCAGGCCCAAGGAGGGGACGCCAACATTCTGTCTATAGCTTTGTGCACTGTTTCAGCAGAAACATATTTTTTGTTGATTTAAAAAGATCCTTGTAGATAGTTACAATAACAGAAGCATTTTTGTAAGCCCCGCCTACGTGTATTAACATATTACCAAGACTTGAAGTCTATGGTACTTTGTATTGTTTGAATCTCCCAATGTGTACCCATCAGAGCTGTCATTATAACCAATATCGGTGACACTTGGAATCACACGGTTTCCGGGCCTGCGCTACCCACATGTGCTGCTGTCCTCGCTGCCAGTATCTTTATCCACAGAACCAAACCACACAGGCTGCCATCACGGCAATGCTGACCCACAGTGACCTCCTGTGGGTTTCTGAGAGCGTCACTGTGGATAGGAGAAGAGAGTCCAGTCTCTCCTGTGAAGCTGCCGGTGGTTTTGAACTGCCAACCTTGGGGATGTCAGTCCAACACCTAAGCACTGTACCACCAGGGGTCTAGTCCGTGTCTCCACAGTCACTGGTTTTGTTAGACTCTGGTGTCTTAGCCACCTTCTTGTCGGATGCAGTTATCTGGAAACCTGAACAGTCACATGTTTGAGAACAAAGTAGTAGTGAAAGGAAAAGAAGGATAAAACAAACAAAAAAGGCGACTCCTCTGTTCGTGATAACATGACCAATAATGCTGTGATTCAAGGTAGAGAGCTTGTGCAAAACTGTTTTGTTCGTGTTTACGCAGTCTAAGAACTGTTGCGTCTAAGGAATTTACAACTCTATTGATCAAATGTTGTTCTGTGATTAAAGGAAATGTACGGTAAGCATTGGACTACTAACTGCAAGGTTAGTTAGTTAATTAGCTTACTGGCATCAAAGGAGAAGGAAAGGGGTTTCAAACTCTTGGTGACCTCATGCATGTCAGAGTAAGGAGGCCTACTCTCCTGTGACCCAGATAAGGAGCTGAAGATGATGGGATGCCACAGTCAGTGCTCTTTCTCATGCATGTATGTTTGGAAGCAAGCCCTGTAGATAGTTATAATAACAACTATCAGTTATGGGAATGACCATAATACACTCTGGTCAAAATGGCCCCGGCGACCACATAGGCGTGACCCAGACAGCCTTCCCTCAGGGCCCGGGCTCCCAGCCTTGGCTCATCATTGGAATCATGTGGGAGTCTGTTGAAAGACCAACTGCCTGGGGTCCTCGTCTCCACGTGCCGCCTGGTGGATCAGCGTCTGTGGGGGAGGAGCCCAGGGATCTGTGGTGGCGCCAGAACCCCGGGTCAGTCCTGTGATCAGCCAAGGCTGGTAAACGAGGCTTTGGTGGGAGATAGAGTCACGATGCCTTTCAGAGGGTTCCATCATCTACCCCATGGATTCCAGCATCACCTGGGAGACGGTGGGGGCGGGAACAGAGAACAGAGACCACCTAGCAAGGCCAGGCGCCCCTGGTTGTTCTCTGAATGGGTCAGCACTGGTTGGCTACTTGGAAAAGACACTCCTGTCACCCCCACTCCCCACCCACCTCGGGTCTCTAATGTGTGAGCCAAGACCTCATCTCCTTATTCCCCAGCTCCAAAAGCATCCTGTCGGGTTGCAGCTACCTCAGATCCTCTGTGACCTTTATGGCTTGTCGCCCAGTCCCTGGAGAGTGTCCACATCATTTTGACATGAGAGTTTCCCACAGTCTCCTGACACCGCCTCCTGCCCTGCTCATGTGTCTCCTTGAGGCTGTAGCATGACTGGACGTGATGGTGGGGAGGAAGGTGCAGTGACTTAGAATGTCTGAAACATACTTGGGACAGCACACGTGTCTCAACCTCCTCCTCCCCAGGGCATGGCAGGAACAGGCTCTCCCTCGGGGAATTAGACAGGGAGCCCGGCTGGGAGACACAGAGGCAGGCATGGCCCTGCTCACCTGCTGGTCCGCTTTGCCCCGGAGCAGGTCGGAGGGAGAGGTGGGCACCTTCCAGAGCATGACTCTGCAGGCTGCACCCCGTTTTTGGCGCATGTGTTGTGTACCACATGCACACAGACTCTCTCATCCTCATGCTGCCCAGAAGTTTATCCTCAGCTGTATCTGTCCCCTTCCCGTTCCATGCAGGCCGCCCTACAGGCATCTCTACCCACACCAAGTCCAAACACTGGCCGCGAAGCCCTTTTTTACCCACAGGGTACAGAGTTGACCAGTAAAACTAAACAGGGTTTGCATAGCTATAATCTGTTGAGAAACAGAAGGTCGAGGGCCGGAACTTGCTTCTCAGGGCTTTCTTTCCCAGAGCAGCAGGGCGGGCTCAAACTTGCCTGTTGTTAGGTTAAGCACAAACGGTGTCCCCAGGGATGCAGGGACCAACTCCAAGCCAAACTCACTGGTCTCCTCTGGATGGTAACCCACAGCAACTGTACACAACAGGATACAACCGCCCTGTGAGTTTCTTTTTGAGGCTCTAACTATTTATGGGAGTAAAGCAAACACCCTGGTCTTTCTCCCAGGGAGCAGCTGGTGGCTTGGAACTGCTGACCTTTCAGATCACAGCCCTGTGCATAACCACCATGCCCCCAGGCCTCATGCTTAGAGGGGAGGGAGAGCCAGCTGTGTCTCCCACCACGCTTGCCACAGCCCCGCCATCACCTCTCGCTCCAGCTCCACCATCATTCCAAGCACTGCCGTCCCATCACTGCCTTGCTCCCACCACTGCAGTGACCTCACTGCCTTTGTTTCCCTGCGGTCCGCTCTTCCCTCCCCTCGTCGATGGCCTCCATCACCTGTCCCTACGGCGACCACTGCAAAGCAGCAACAGGGCCAGCCTTATCATCTGGACTGGTGTCAGGAGATGCCGTGACAAAATGCCATGAACTGGGTGGCTTCAAACCGCAGGTATTTAGTCTCTCACAGTGCTGGGGCTAGAGGTTCAAAATCGAGGTGTCAGCAGGGGACCTTCTTTCTGATGGCCCTAGGGCAGTGGTTCCCAAACTTACTTGGGCGAATTCCCCCTTTCAGGAAAAAAAAAAAAGTTACTCAGAGCCCCTTGGCAAATCAGAACCTTTAGACTAAAGGCCTAATCTGGGATCATCTGCTTTTGCACGCCACCAAGGAGCAGGACTGCCCCTTTGGGGACCACCACCCCGAGACAATAGCCTTCCTTGTCTCTGCCAGCTTCTGGCAATTCCTGGAAATTCTTAGCATTCGTTGGCTTACAGACAGACTCATCGTGTCCGTCTCTGCCTCTGCGTGTGAGTTTTGTTCTGCCTGCCTCTGCGTCTCTTCTCTTCTTGTTATGACGACACCAGGCATCTTCCTACCTATGCCATTATGTTAACTTGACTGACAACATCTTCAAAGAGACTGTTTGCCTATAAGGTCAAGTTCATGGTACTAGGGCTTAGGATGCCAAGGCATCCCTCCACCTGTCACCCCCTCTCACTGCTGGCCACCAGCTGCTGTCTTGCCTGTGAAGCTGGGCGACCCCCGGGACCCTGAGGGTCCAGGAGAGGGGTGTGGAGCGCTTCCTCAGCAGAGAGCATTGTGGGGGCGGGGGTGCCTTGGCAGGGCCACAGAAAGTAAGTGAGGGCAAAGCAGGGACCTCCCCCCAGAGAGGACGCTGTGCACGCTCCAGCTCACAGAATGCAAGCAGGACAGCCCCGGGTGCCGCCTGAGTGGGTTCAGGATGGCATTTCTGCTGATGTAATGGATACTGCAAATGCCACCAGGCATAAGTTCGGGGCCACCGCCTCCGTCAAGGTGAACGGTGCTGAGTCATCAGACAGGGAGCTCAGGGGGCTGCCTGGGAAGCGAGGCCCACCCACTGCCACCTCCGTGTGTGCCATTGGAGGACAGATTGGGTGCCTGAGCTCCAACCTTTCGTAGTGGGCAGCTTTACCAGGGAAACTTTCTTTCTCTTTCCACGGCCCCCTACCCACCCAACGTGGCAGCTATACAAATGAGCGTCAAAATTAGAGCCAGGCTGTGCCAAGCCCACACAGCTGCGGCCTCTTCCTTCCTCATTTGTCCCCTACCCCCACCCCAGCCCCTGACTAAATGCCCCCAAACAATGGAGTAGTCACCTTAGTACCAGGAGCTAAGGCCTTGTAACTCAGCCGTCATAGCACGTAGCAAGCGCACAGAGTTGAAATGAACTACATTTGGCAAGCGCGTCTTTTTAAGTGGCCGGAATGGCCCAGTTAACCACATCATGTTCCAATTAAGCATACATTTTCCAGCACAGGGGTGGAATTATTAAATACTACAAATTGCCACAGGTAACGATTGTCTAGGGATCCTTAGTTTAGATCAGTGGTTCTCAACCTTCCTGGTGCCACCACCCTGTCATACAGTTCTTCCTGTGGTGGTGACCCCCACAACCATAAAATTATCTTTGTTGCTACTTCGGAGGTAGTGTCATTTTCCTACTGTTATGAATCATTGTGTGAATATATGAGAGGCAGGATGTATCTTCATGGTTGCAAATTGAACACAATTAAAGCACAGCGATGAATCACAAAAACCATATGTAATTATATAGTGTGAAATATTTATTTCTAATGACAAATAAATGGAACTTTGTCTGGAAGCATGGGGTAGCATGGGTCACAGTCTTTACCCTGGGTACTCCTCTGTGGGCATATCTGCACAAGTGTGGACCCACCTGGAGACAGAGGAGCGCATCTCAGTTCCTAAGACCATCGGGAATAGTGTGTTTTCTGATGGTCTAAGATAACCCCGTGACAGAGTCTTTCGGCCCCCAAAGGGGTCATGACCCACAGGTTGAGAACCACTGGTTGAAGATAACAAGCTTTTGTCTCCCTTTTCCTGCATGCACCGTCTGGGAGCGATCCTCTCATCCAGATGCTCACTGAAGCCCCCCCTCTGGGGGCGCTGAATGGACATCATCATTCTAATGATGCCCTTGGGACCCTCGAGGGGGCCAGCGTCCAACACAATGCACCCACCCGCTCCTGTGCCCGTCTCACGGTTGTTTGTGTTGGAGCCCCTGGTTGCAGACACTGGGTCTTCATGAAGTTGGGACACATGTTTTTAGGTGCCCCTAATAAGCCTTCACCCATCCAGTTCTCTGCCTCGTGGCAAACGGCAGTCAAGGCTCCCCTTGTCTGGTTAAAGCCTCCTCTTCCACTCACTCCACTTTCCATCTCCTCGGCAAGTCCAGCCAAGACATGTCACAAGCCCTACCAGGACACTGCCATGCCACCCTTCAGGCACGCCGCCCCCCTCCCTTGCCGTGACAATGACAGTTGCCAGGCTGTGGACTTCAGCCGGTGCACAGCACTTCCTGAGAACAGATAGCTAGCTCTTCTGTGGGTCCGGTGAACAGGTTGCTGAAATGGCACTTGTCATCAGGCTTGGCCCTACGGTGGGCAGCTGGGTACCCGCCCAGTGTGGAGACTCCAAGCGCATCTTGCTGACCCTCTTCTGACATCCGTCTGTGTGGTGTTCTGATATCCTATTAAAATAAAAGTCACCAAATATTTTTAGATTCCTAAAATGGCCACTAGGGCAGCGCTCTGGTTCCTCAACGCCTTGAATCCCACAACTGCCACAGCCTCCAACCTGGCCCTGCTTTGCCATCTGCTGCCATTCTGAGGTTGCCAAATGAAACCGCAGGAGCCAGGTTTCATTTGTGACAACATAAATCACATCGTTTCCCTCTCCAGCTCCAAAGCCCCCACGATGTGTCTCCGCACTCAGAGTGCCGCCCGAGTGCCCTTCCTGCCCCACAGCTTGTGGCGACCTCGCTCTCAGCTCTCCGGCTTCTCTCCTGCCTCATTGCACCCCCTTCCTGCCTGTCCCTGGAAAGACCAAACTCAGCCCCAGCGCAGGTGAGTCCCTGCTAAGAGGACACCTCCCCCTGAGCCGGCCCCAACCACCTTCTCTTTTCAGCCCCCAACCCTTCACCCTTGGCTATATAGGCTTCCATCTCTTCACCCTCCTCTTAACAGTGCCCCCCCTCACCTTTCTCTATAGAGTCCCCACCTCTTCATCCTCCTCTATTCTGCCCCACCACTCACTTCATGTCTCTGCTCTGTTTTTTTTTTTTTCTTTTTTGGGTGTGATATTTATTTCTTCCTATCTCTCAAGGCAGGCTTTGTTTTTGTTTTTCAACTTTCATTTGTGAGTTAGTTAGAGGAAAGTTTACAGATCGGATCATCAGTTTTGCTGTCAGCAACTCATCAGACTCCCAGTACCTTGCTCTGTTTCCATTACTGCCCCCTTCTCCCTCTTGGATGTGAGCTTCCTCTTTCACCCCCATAACACATATCTCCCCTCTACCCTGATTTCCCCTTCCCTTCCTGCCTCCCTCACGACCTCCTGGCATCCATCAGTCTGGTTCTTTTAGTGTGGAAACTTTTTCTTAATTTGTTCTTAATAGCAGTAAAATATTCTTCCCTTTCTCTTTGACTACTTTCATTCAGCATGATGTCCTCCAAATTCATCCATGCCATGACTTATTTCACAGAAAAACAATTATTCTGTAATGTTGTGTAGCATTCCGCTGTGTGTGTGTGTGCCAATGTTCGTTCATCCACCCACTCACCAGTGGCCCTGGAGCCTGTTTCTAGCTGTTTGGCGGTGTGGATAGGGCCACGGTGAGCATGAGAGTCAACATATCTGTCTGTTTCGTGGCTCTTGCTTCTTTCAAAATGCACCAAGTAGAGGGATTGCTGGGCTGTGTGGTATTTCTAGTCCCAAATTTTAAAAGGACACACCATACCCCTTTCCACAGTGCCTGTGCCATGTTACAGTCCTACCAGCAGTGTAAGAGGAATTCAGTCTCTCCACGCTCCTGCCAGCACTTGTTTAACTTTGCTATCAATACTGGAATGAGATGGCATCATGTTTTGATCTGCAGTTCTGTAATGGCTAATGAACATTTCTTCATGTTTGTGGAGTGCCTGGATTTCTTCTTTGGTGAATTGTCTGTTCATCACCTCAAGGCAGGGTATAGTTAGATCAGTAGGTAGGTAGGTATCAAATACTTTGATACAGATTTATATATGTATAGTATACATAAAATGCTTATCTTTAGCACATGAGTAGGGCCAGGTACAAAGTAAGA
Source organism: Nesogale talazaci (assembly GCA_004026705.1). Taxonomy (NCBI): domain Eukaryota; kingdom Metazoa; phylum Chordata; class Mammalia; order Afrosoricida; family Tenrecidae; genus Nesogale; species Nesogale talazaci. The sequence goes on from PVJH01030613.1 coordinate 14,781, forward strand.
GCTCAGTGGCTATTTGACCAAATGAATGCCAGCAGGAATGAGCACGCACGATACCCACCCCAGTTTGCAATGTCTTCCCACCCAGCTTTGTGCTCTGCGAGTCATCATTTGTGCTCTGTGAGTTATCATTTCAGATGGCATAATCGGTTTGGTCATTCTCCCAAGAGTGGCATCTGGGGGTCATTTCTAAAGAGGGTGCATAAGGTGTAGAAGTGGCTCCAGCTACTGGGCCGATGTGCCATTGCTACCTCTCGGCCACAGCAGAATGCACACTTATGAAGGCAAGTGCATAACTCAGCAAATGGAGAAGCCAGCCATTCAGTTTGCCGGCTGTCTGCCCTGGGATCCTTCAAGGGGAGACATGCTGGACATGCCAAGGGCCCCTCAACAGTGGCTGTAACCCAGGCAAGCTACACCATTTGTAGGATCCTTGCAAACTGGAATTGTAAGACCAGGGTGAGGAAGCCAATCTTATGTTTCTATGAGCCCATCACCTCAACTTAGTACAGACCGGTGACCCCCAATGGATCGCAACTTCTGCACCAAGACCTGCATGAAGGCCGAACCTGATTTGAAGGTGAGCATCAGGACCCACTAGATTCATCACAGGGCTGTGACCCTGCAGTATAGATGGCTGTCACTTTGCCCCGCTCTAAGACGCCTCATGATGCCAGAGCAACCCATGACCTTACTCTAGTCTCTACCAAGATCCTTCACTCCCTCAGGGTGGCCCAGTCTCTGCCCAACACAGAGGATAGACGCACAGAGGATAGACGAGTACAGTGTGGCAAACAGGTAGCCAAGAACCATTCTGGACAGAGGAGGCAGCATATGTTCTCAGTGCAGTCACGAAACTTTGTGGACACTATGCTGATGTCTTTCAAAAGCTTATGTAACAATATTAGCTCATACATTTAGCCCATAACTTTTAAACTTTCCTTCTTCTCCATTCTTTGTCTCCTTTTCTTCTGCGCTTCCAATTACATGCACGTTAGCCCTTCTTATACAATCCCACTATGGCCTAATGATCTGTTCAGCCTTGTTTCTGTTTGGGGGTTGTTGTTGCTTTTTCAATTGTTTTTCCTCCCTTTCTTTTGTCTAGGCCTAGACTTTGGGTTGTGATTTGTCTTTTTTCCAACTGTATCTGGTCAGCACTTAATCCCATTCAATAAATCCTTCTTTATAATGCATATTCCAGTGCTATTACAGACTTGTACTTCTGTAGACTTTCACTCACTTAAAATTGAATTCATTACTTATGATCCCATAGCTTTAACAAAGGCATAGATTTTTTGTTTACCCAGTGTTTTCTTGTTATAATGAGAACAACAATCTTTCATAAATGTCTATATCCTAGCCAGAAAGGAAAATCTGCCTCTGAAATTTTTATGCCCATTTTACCCCACTGTCCACTGAAAATTTGTGACTAAAAAATAAAAGAGGCATCATTTGTCCTTGCCCTAAAGCAGGGATTGAGAACATCTGGTCCTCAGGCCATATAAGGCCCAAGAAATCAGCAATAGCAGCAAACATCACACAACTCATCAGAGAAACAGCTTTAGCCATCACATTAGAGGTGAGCTAATTAGATGATTGGCCAGTATGGCCCATAAATTATGTTGCAAATGTCCACATTTATGACAAAAAAGGTTCCCCACCCCTGATCTAAAGCCTCAATCCAAGTTTTTTTTTTCAATTCAAGCTTTACCAACTATCCGAATAGTGTCTTTTATAGAGTGAATCTAAACCAGATGAACCATTGCAGCTATCCTAAGCTTGTTTCAATTCAGAACCGTTCTTCAGTCGCTCCTTGACCTTCCTGTCCTTACCATTTGAAACTATTTCTAACTCACTACCATTGAATCACGTCTGGCTCATAGTGACTTATAGGACAGCACAGAATTGCCCCCTGAGAGCTTCCAAGACTGTAAGTCTTTCCAGGAGTGGACGGTCTCACCTGTCTCCTGAGAGAGGTGGGTGGTTTCCAACCGCTGACCCTGAAGTTAGCAGACCAATACATGGCCCACCAGGGTTCCTTTGTTGACATTATAGGCCAGTTATAACCCTAGTAGCCCCCAATTTATTTTTAGGGTTTTTTTTTCTTTTCAATATTTCCTCATGACTACTTTGAAGTTATGAAGCTTTATAAGACTGTTGAGATTATGCAGAAATGTTCTCCCTGAATCTCAACAAATAGGAACTGATGGTCATTCCACTCATCATAATTCATGTTAACTTTGATCACTTGGGGAAGGCGATAGCTGACAGATTCCACGAAAGTTACTCTAAAATGAATAAATACGCCGTGACATGATATTTTGAGGCACTTGATAGATGTTGTATAGATATTGTATTCTCCTTCCAACTTTATTTAATGGCTAGTATCTGTTACTCTCATTATTTCCAGATTCAAAAAGTCTCAGACTTGGCCAGTGGGAGTGTGTTAGTTTAGGTAGAAAAGAGAAACAAATCCACAGGAACTCAATGTGTGTAAGAGAGTGTGTACTATCAAGAGTAAGTGTACCTAAAGCAAGTATCCTCTGCAAACTCACAAAACACACGCAATGACGCCGAATGCAGGAAGATCACAGGCCAGTGGGTAGAAAGTCCTTGAATCCAGTGGAGCAGTAAACATCTCTGCGCTGGCAGGGGTCTCCACACGGCTTTTCCAGCACCCAGGGTTGCATCAGGGTCAGTCCATGTGACTTCTTCTCAGCAATGTCTCTCAGGAAGTGAGCCTTACCAGCTGAGACAGAGAACTAGCTAAGACAGCCACACACTGGTCCGCCCATTACCAGAGCAAGAGACAAGAAAGGCGAGGTTCGCCAAGCCTTTATCTCTCTACCCTTCAATTAAACTGCCCTATAATTACTCCCACATGAGTTCACTGGCCAGGTTGGGACAATAAACCTAACTATCACAGGGAGATTTTTCAAACTAGCTACTGAGGTGTACCGTGAGTCTTTTAGGGCCTCCTCACTTTCTGGCACAATGAAGTATTGTAGGCAATTATATTTCCTCCCTTGCCCTGCCTGGAGCTAAATCAGTCTTCAAAGAGCTATGGTTTCCTCAAGAGGATCGTGATCTTTAGAAACCAAGGTATCGGAGCTAAATGTGTTCCTTGCTATTGGGGTTCCCCAGCCCTCTCGGGGCACAGCAAGGAGATATATATGGATACGCATATACATACACATACCTCTTGACCACCATGAGATCACTCTAGCCTTTCCTCTTTTGATTTTTTTTTCTCGTCCTTGGTAAGAAATCTAAGTACCATAATCATCCATGTACTTATTTATTAGTAGATATCTCTGTAGAAGAGATAGTCTCCTAGCTTCCACCAGGCTGCTGCCCATTCAGTCACCTTCCTTTTATGGACCCTAGCCTAAAGTGACCAGATTTTAAGTGAGACACCATTGACTGGGGAAGGGGGGAGGGTCCTTGATTAAAATATTGGTCTATATGGAACAACAAAAATTTTCATAGAATGCAAAAATAGTATTGTAATATATTTATTTTAATTTTAAAACACCATGGGATGTTGTACACTTGTTAAAAAAGTGGGACGTCTGGTCACTTTATCCTAGCCCCTCTTACCCCACCCAGCCCAGCTGCTGAGCAGAAACCAACGAGGCCTCCATTCCACTTGTCTCTCTTCCTTATACAGACTTGGACGCCCCCCAACCCCAACTTGGTCACCACCATACTCTCCTATCAGAGGAAACCAGTCTCCACTATATCATCCCAAGTCCTGCAGGAGCAGTTGCACAGCGATAATTAGTAATTATTATAATAAAGTCATAAGGAACCTGAGAAAGAGAGAAATAATGGAGTCAGACACATCTCATGGTACCAGGCTCACCTCAGATCCATTTGGTGGTCCACATAGAGAGAGAGTAAGAAGGGGGGAGGTGAGGACATGGGGAACAGAGAGGAGAAGGAAAGGAGTTAGGGGAGGAGAGGCAGCCTTTATTCTGACCAAGTCTTAGATACCTTTTGGAGCCATGCAGAGCCTCTAAATATAGGTCAGGACATACATCACAGGAAAGGGTTGTGCTACAGGTACACATTATAGGAGAGGAAGTATCGGGGTTCCGTGTGACAAGAGCAGACCCCAGACTCGTGGATGTGGCCAACTAGGTTAGGCTAGTTCAGAGATCATTAACAGCAGTAGCTTGTGAACTCCACCTACCACTGGTTAACAGGCTTTAGGGGAAGTGACCCATTGTCCTAACAGCAGGGAGTCAGCCCTATCTTTTGTGGGAGAGACTATGACCTCTGATGTCTGGAGTCTTTAGGGAAAGTATCTCTAAGCTTCTGAGCCTGAGCCGGGAAATGGTTACTAATATTTTCTTTCTTTTTTTTAATTAATGTTTTCTTAACATTTTTGGAGGAGATGTAATTGTGTCAGCCGACATGCTCTCACTTTCCTCTTATTATGAATTTTTAAAGATAAAATATTGTCAGAACATACAGACTTTGGAATAAAAAATAAAAAGTCATTCAATTATGCTCAGTGTTGAAATAATACGCTATCTTGAATCAAGGTTAATTTTGTTTTGGTGGATATGTCCTGCCTAAAAGATTGCTTTAAATTAATATTTCATGTGATCTAATCTTCCACTGTAAGTAAGAGTGACCCAATGGTTCCTGAAGAATCCATATTCTTCTGTCCGGGTGTAACATGGAACTGTGTCGAGAGTAAAGCTTCTGCCTCAAGAGAATGGGACAAGTACAGAACAGAATTGTTGTGGCGACCCACAGAGGAATCAGATGACAGGATCAAATGAAGTCTGAGACACAGTGTGGATGGGGCGGCCCCAACAAGACAGGGCTTGTTTAAAAGATGCTTCTCACTCCACTTCAAGTCCTGCTATTGCCCTTTTCAGAAGTGGTCCAAAAGGGGTTGGCCAGTGACTTTTAATGTCTCACCATCCATAATTATATTGAAGAAAGTTCAGACCCTGAGTTGTTTCCATTGTAGACTGAAAGGCTAAAGACAGGGGCGGGGCTATTGGTGCAGACTTTGCCTTTTTCTTTACTGTGCCCTGTTAGTGGGCTTTTCTCAATTGTTTAAGCTCATGATAATAGAAGGCTTTAAATTGATTTTAAATATCAAAGTGGGCTCAGGAAATTTAAAATTGGTTTTCTGGTGTCACCCATGCCTTTCCCCAGACTCTCTGCTCTAGGGGCTGCTCTCCTCTCCTCTCCAAAGGGCTAAATGGCAGTGTGTCTGAACTAGTCTATCTGTATGTGCCTCAAAGCGGTCTTTAGTTATTGGATTCTATTTTTAAAAGTTAAAATCTGACTTCTGCTTTTGACATTATAAAGGTTTTGGGTAAATATTTTTTTAATTTTTTAAGTGATGATGAGTTGCTAAGGAAAAAGAACAATATTTAAAGGCTAAAAAAAAAAAGCAAGTAAAATCAGGAACTCAGTAATAAGATGAGATGACTATGCTGCCTTTCACCTTGAGGACTTTTCCCAAGCAGAATAAACTTGAGCTTGGATCAACATAACCTTGCATATTTTCATGTGAGGAGGACCCATTTCGGCATCCTCCCCAGCTGGACATACATGTGGAAAGGTTCCCATCTCCTCACCTGCAGTTCCAAAGTGATACATCTCCAGTGTAAGAATGTGTAAGAAAGAAATCCGATCCGGGCTGAGCCCCGGCAGCATATGTGGTTGAGTGCGGGACTGCAATCCCCGGGCTTGGCGGTTCAAATCCAGCGGCAGCTCTCAGGAGCAGCACTGGGTAGCTCCCATGACCACCAGAGAGCAGTGATGCCCTCCCCCCCCAAAAAAAAAAGAAAGAAAGAAATCCTACCAGGGCCAGGGAATGACAAGAAAATTTGCTTATCTCATATCTTGGTACTGGATAGTAAGGGAGGAAATTTCATAACTGATAACTTTATACTGATCCCTACAAGGAACTTGAACCTGCAAGCAAACTACCTGGATCAACAGAAAAATCTCGAGTCTTAAATGTAGCTAGCCCATCATGGGGGAGTTTGGGGATGTCTGGCCAGGAAGAGCCTATATTTTAATTAAGCTTTCAATAATTCTATAGATTCCCAAGACGCTTGTTTTCATGTTTTCACTGTTAAATATCAAAAACACTGTGGGAGAACTATTCTGAAAACAGCAGAATCTACACACAGGAAAGTGTAAAATATGAATAATATTTTAATTGAAGTATTATCAAAAATGAAGAGATTGCACACAGAGAATTATCTTTCTGGAGTGAGAAGTAGAAGTTCTAGTGATGAGAATGAAAGACTCAATGGAAAAAGTGTAACAGTAGATAAGAAAAAAAATGAAGAGAGGATATAGGAGCTGGAAGATGGATTTGACACAGAATTACCACAGAGAAAACCAAAAATGGAATATGTGAAAGAAATCATGAGATACTAAGGGAGAGCAAGGACCCATAAAATGTATCTAATAAAAATACCTTTGGTGGTGGTGAAGAAGGAGGAACAGAGACTATGCTGAAAGAAAGATGACTGAGGATGTTCAGGAATTGATGAAAGTAACTCAACAAATTACAGGCAGAAAAGAAAGTGTGGTGAGGAAGAAAACATGCTTTCATTATAGAGAGAATATCTTAAAATCATCCGAGGAATAAAAATTAGATTGACAGCTGACTTCTCAATTGCCACAATGGAAACCAGAAGGCAGTAGAATCATGAGTCCACAGAGTTGCAAGAGAACAAAGAATTGTCCCACACAACACAAATTACTCTTTAGAAGAAGAATAAAATACCTGTTTACACATGCATAACTAAGAATTTGAAGCATAAGAAATTATGAGGAATAATATCTACTATTATCGTAGTATTTAGATCAGGAAAGAAGTGATTGAACTTGTATTCTAACATCTTTCTATTATTCATGAAGGTGGGGATAAAAGTATTTATTAACATTGGACTTTGAGTTTACTCTCTCTTCTTAAGCTTACAGGATAAACAGTAAAACATTTTTTAAGTGAGTAGAGGAAAAATGTGTCAACAACCAAATGTAGATAATATAAATAAAGTATGGCATGTTTATACAATGGAATCCTGTACAGTATTATAAATGAGTGAGTTTTGTGAACATACAAGGACAGGAATGAAACGAAGTATAGTGCAGAATGAAAGAAATAAGTCTCAGATGAGTATATATGCTAGTATTCTTTGATATAAAATTCAAAGACATGTAAAACAAAACAATATGTTGCATAAACATATAAAGAGAAGCAAGATGACAAAGAAAAGCAAACCAACGATAAGCTCAAAATTCAGCACAAAGATGAAGTGTGAGTGTGGGACTGCGGCCCACGGGTTTGGCGGTTCAAATCCAGCAGCGGTTCTCTAGGAGCAAGACTGGGGAGCTCCCACAACCACCAGAGGGCAGTGATACCAAAAAAAAAACAGATGGAGTGTGAGCAGGAAGGAGTGAGTGGAATAGAACAGACACGTGGAGAATCCAAATCTAATTAAACTTGTTTCAATGCATTAAATGCATGGATGCATATTTGATTGTTAATTGCATGTCAATACTTTCTGCTGTCCATGAAATGTATAAATATTCTTTTATATCTATTCATAAATAATAATCTGCTCATATCTGCTTTAAATTATTTAATAAAATAATTTAAGCATTTAAAGTTACTTAAATTTGATTTTTTATGAAGTGTGAAATAGGATTCCGATGCTGTTTTATTCTGGGTGGATAGCTCATTGTCTTAGAATCAGTTATCAAATAACTATTTATTTCCTTCCAAAGTAATCACTCTTGTCATAATAAAGTTTTCGTAGGCACTAGGATTTATTTCTGAACTTCCTGTTTAGTTTTATTGCTAAACTCCTCAGTCATTGATTTGCCTATTCCTGTGTTGATATAATATTGATTTGATCTCAGCAGTTTTCTAAATTGATGTTCTGATATCTGGAAGGACACTGCCCCTGGATTCTTCTTTTTTATTTATTAAAAAAAAAAAGCCTTTTGTATTTCTTATCTGGGAGCACTTATTCTTCCAAAATGAACTTCTTAAGATTATTTTGTCCAATTCCAAGAGGATTGCCTTAAATTTGTAAATCTATGCTAATGTCTTCCCACCCAAGACTACAGAATGCCTTTACATTTGTTGAAATCTTTATTTTATGGCCTTCCATAAAATTTTATAGTCTTTTTCCGTGTAGGTCCTGTGGCTTTCTTGTTAAATTTATTCATAAATATTTTATGGTTTTTATCATTATCGTGAGTGGATTATTTTCCTTTTATCGTTTCTAATTATTTATTGCTAATGTAGAGAAGAATGATTGATCATGGTATATTTATCATCTGCCCAATCACCTCATCATAACTTCTTTTATAATTTTAGACATTTTCTTTTCCCCCCTAGAGTTTCTTAGTTTTCTAAGTATACATATGTATAATCAGCAGAAGGACAGAATGTTCTTTCTTTTCTAAAGTGTGACTTCATGTCCTTATTCCACTCCCTTTGGGAATCAGGTGATGAGGTCTGGCTCCCAATTCTGATGACAAAGGAACAGGTAGAGTCTGGCCTATTTAAAACTGCTTAGTTAAAGGGGGTCCTCTGTCCTTTTTCCCTCAAAGTTTTATTAGGAATCACTCCTGTGTTTTAGAACTTCTTCTGCTTTCTTCCCCACCCCACCCACTCCACCCCCTCGGGGCTTTGAGATAAGTCTCCTGCTTGATCTTTCAGACCAGCAATTTGAATCTCAGTGGTGATCATCTCTTTAAATTCCTCTGGTTTCCTTTGCGGCTCAAAACTCATGCTGAAGAACACCTCCCCCCCTTATGTTGTGCTTGATTCTCCTTGGAGGGATTTGTGATCTTGTGGTGGCTGTTCAAGTCATCTCTGTCTCCCCCAGCCTTGGTCCTTCTGCCGCATCTTCCACTCTCTCTCAGGAGCACAGGCCCCTGGTCCGAGGCGGCTCTTCTGCACTGTCTGCACCTGGGAACCCAGCTGGAAACTTGAAGAAGGAATGCAGAGCAAGAGCGTCCCCACACGCGGTGTCCAGGGAGGTGATGGTGTCTGGGTGGAAGTAGACAGGTTGCCGGAGCCCCGTGGAGACGCCAAGCCCTGTATGATAAAAGCAGTGAGTGCACTTATCTTCCAACTGGAGGGTGGCTGGTGCGAGTTCTCCCAGGGTCTCCTTTAAAGAAAAGTCTAGTGATCTACTTAAAAATACAATGGAAAATACTATGAAGTACAGTTATTCTGTGACACACATAGGGTTACCGTGAGTCAGTCTCTACTCCACAGTGATTTTAGGGTGCCATCAAGAGGAAACCTCTCTGCTCCAGGGTCTCCATGCACCCTCCTGACCTCAGGAGTAGAGTGGGTCCAAACCATCCCTGCAGTCAGCAAAGCCAGCCCCACGGGACCCCTCAGCCCTACCCACCGTGGACTCCGCCAATGCTCTGTTCAGGCCAGTCCGGGGTTGGTGTTGCAAGGAGACGAGAAGGACTGAGATGATCTAGTTGATCACTGCTGCTCAGCTTTGTCTCGATGGTATCCAGCCTATATTGTTTTATGGCTGGTCATCCTCCTGAGAAAAAAGAATAGATCTTTGAGATGAGAGATTGACTTGCTTTTGATTAGAAAATAGCGATCCGTGTGTACTATTAGATATTGTCACCGAGTTCCTCTGCCCCCACGCCCTTAAAAATGTCATCGAGGAAAGTGTTTTTTCTCTCTGGCTGTGGGGCCCGGCTCTGACAAGAACCTTAGCCAAGGCAAGAGGCTGGTGTGGGGCAGCCCTGGTACAACAGGTAGAAGAATTGAGCGTCGTTCCTGTGCTTGGAAGTCACGCAGTGTGAAGTCG
>PVJH01030614.1:0-24599 GCA_004026705.1 Nesogale talazaci
TGACTGCGACAATGGGCTCAAGCAACACAATGTGTGAGTGGCCTTCTTGAGGTACGGTTTGAATGAAGACATCTTACTCAATCACCTATGTGGTAGGGGTTTCAGGTGACTTCTGCCACCTGCAGGCAGATCATGGACAAGACAAGAAAGCCTTTCTGTCAAGGTTCTGGTTCAAGGATGAGTAGATGATGGCAGTGAGTTTGGTTGAACTGGGGTTTTTGTTGTTCTTGTTTTAAGTCACAGGAGTTGCCATCGATACGGTGACAGCGAGTTTGGCTGTCATTGGGGTTTTTGTTGTTGTTTTTTAATTATAGTCACTGCTGTATTTATTTCCCAAGCTACTAGCAAATTCTTGTATAAAAGTTTTTATACACATCTACTTTGGGAAATAAAGAGCATAGTTTTTATTCAGCGATTGTATCCAGCAGCTGCTCTGTGAGCCCTGGTGGCACAGTAAGTTTATGTCTTGGGCTGCTAACTACAAAACTTAGCAGTTCAAAACCACTGGCCATTCCACAGGAAAAAGCAAGAAGAGGTTTTCTACTTCTGCAGAGATGTACAGTCCTGGAAATCCACAGGGGCAGTTCTACTCAGTGCCAGAGGGTCTGGAGGAGTCAGAATCTGCTCGATGATGAATTTTTTGACCCTGGGCTAGGCCTTGTAAGTGAAAAGATAGACTAGACGCCTGCTCTTATGAAGCATATCGCCTTTGTGGGGAAAATCAAAACAATGTGACTTACAGAAGTGATCATCCAGGCTGAGCCCCGGTGGTGTAGTGGTTGTGCGCGGGACTGCGGCCCACTGGGATGGAGGTTCGATTCCGGCTCCCTGGAGCAAAAGGCTGGGCCTCTTACTCCCACCACCTGAGGGCAGTGATGCCTAAAAAAAAAAAGAAGAAGAAGAAGAAGTGATCATCCATTTGTTTGGGGGGAATACCATCACAGCTTGGATTGTGGCAAATAGCTTATCTCTTGCTCTAGTTTGTTTTAGAGGCGCTCTGGTGTTATAGTCTTTATATGTTGGGCTAATTGCAAGGTCTGGAGTTCGAAACCACCAGCTGCTCTGTAGGAGGAAGAAGGGACTTTTTACCCATGTGAACAGTCCCAGTCTCGGAAACTCACAGGGCAGTTCTGTCCTATAGAGTCACTGTGAATCGGCATCAACTCGGGCGGTGAACTTGGCTGGCTTTTAGGTTGCTTTAATAGCCCCCTTGATGAGGCAGCTGTTAAGCAAGCAGCTGCTCACCCCAACAGGTTGCTGCTTGAACCCTCCAACACGCCCAGGAAGAAACCACCTGGCCAATTGCCCCGTGGGCAGTTCTAGCCCGTCACGTGGGCGTTATGAGGACTCACAAGCCACTTGGCAGCACACGACCGCAGGCTATGTAGAAGACACGTTTTCCAGTGTCTTGTCAGAGACTGTGACGAGTTTGGAAACGAGAGTTTTTTCAGATTGTAAGATTTAGTGCTCACACAGGCGACCCATTCTCCATCTCACTTTGCCTCTGAGCCGATTCTCCCAGCCAGGTGAGTTACGGCAGCCATATATCCATGTTGGTAAGATGTCACCCACCCACTTACTTGCATGAATCAGGCGAATGTCTGACCAATCAGTTTATCTTGAGGAACTGAACTGAAGGCTCAGACTCTCATTAATTGCCAACTCAGTGACATCTCCGGAGCACACCTCGATTTCAACTTTTGGGAAGTCTACCTACCTTTTGCTTAATTCTCCTAAGTGCGTCAAACTCCCAAGACATTTTCTATAATGCCACCATTTTTGCTCTAGCTAATTTACATATTTTTAGACAAATTACATGTACCTTCTATGTCTGTTTGCCAATCACTCCCTGAAACCTTTTTATAAGAGCGACTAGCACGATGTCTTTTTAATGTGCTATTGTGAAAAAAAAGATCACAACGCATTGACAACAGATTTTCTTCACAATATTACCAGAAACTTCTCTGAGCCAACTCTCCAAGAGTGCAGAGTCAAGATCAATAGGGCTGGTTTTCTACACTTAGTCATGGCTAGAAGTTTACTATCACTCGAGAATAGCAAGCTCCCTGATAGCTCCGCATTTTCTTTTTGTTTGTTTGTTTTTTGGGCATCACTGCTCTCGGTGGTGGGAGGAGGAGGCCCAGCCCCACTGCTGGAATTGAACCTCCGTCCCAGTGGGCCGCAGTCCCGCGCACAACCACTACGCCACCGGGGCTCAGCCCGCTCCGCATTTTCATTCTCCTGATTTTGCTACCAAGTAAAGTTTTAGCCAAATAAATTGACGCATTTATTTTGGCTTTAGAAGGGGGAGAGGGGAAAGGCATCATTGATGCATATGGACTTTATTTGAACCTCCCTCTATTAACATGCTAGAGGTCTCCTACCTCTCAAGATGAAACAGTAACTATCTTAAAGGATTATAAATAGGACAAGTGATGGCTTTACGTTGCATGAAGTAAGTGCTCCATAAATGGGACCTGTTAGTAACATACAGGGATCCCGGATGTCAGAGTGGATTACGTGTTGGGCTGCTAACCCCAAGGTCAGCAGTTTGAATCCACCAGTTGAGCCCCAGGAGGAAAATGAGATTTTCTACTTCTGTAAAGAGTTCATCTCAGGAACCCACAGGGGCAGTTCTAGACTCTGATAGGGTCACTATGAGTCAGAAGCAAATCAATAGCAGTGAGTTTGGATTAGCTTATTAGTATCAGCGACTGTCTCTTCTGAGGTTGATAACTTGGAATTTCAGAACAAAGTTTAACTCCAAGTACAGATTTGGTGGGCCTGAAAACCCCCAAACCAAAGCCACTGCTTGGAGTCAATTCTGATTCACAGCTACCCTATAGGTCAGAAAAGAACTGCTCTTCAGGGCTTCCTCGGCTGTCAGTCTTAGGGAGGCGGACTGCCTTTCTTTACCCCACAGAGATGAAGTGATTTTAAACTACCGTCTTGACGGCTGCTTGCAGCGATTGTGCCACCAGGGCCCATTAGAGACAGAGAGATAGAGAGTAATTGGGAATTAGGAATGAGCCTTGAAGAGTAACCAGTACAACTGGCTGAGAAAGGAGGGAAGGGCATTCAGACAGAATCCCTGTCTTCAAAGCTGAGGCGATGGCACCAAGGGATAGCTTAGCTAGCAGTGATTACTATACACGTAATATAGGTGTTCAATGTACTCTTGGAGTAATTCTTCTACTCTGATTTGATGCAAATTCCACTGTACCTTCTCATCACAAATATTTCCCATTCTATCATAAGAGGAGCCTTGTGGCACAGTGGGCTGAGCACTGGGCTAAATCCAAGGTCAGTGGCTCAAAGCCACTAGCTGCTCAGATGAGGCTGTCTGCTCGTTGTCTCAGCAACCTCTGTGCTGTGGGATTGCTGTAGCTGAGTAAGCTCAACAGCGGTGGTTTGTTTTGTAGTTGATCAGTTGACATGTCCTACTTCCAAGTTCCCTTAACTTTGGAAGCAATCCCAAGCACACCTGCTGTCTTGTTTCAGCTTTAAATATTTCAACTCCATAACCCAAGCTCATTGAGACTGCCAATAAGCCATACACAAGTTATCCTGTGTTTCTTGGTAACCCTCCCCTTAACTAGTGCACATCTTGTCCAATAGTTGCTTCAAATCGAAGTGTTTTTTCTGCTTCCCAAGGCTTATCCACTATACCTGAATCGGGTATCTTTCCAGGTCTATTTCAAAAGTAAACTCCCTGCCATCAAGCATGGATGCCAATAGAACTGCCCCTGTGGGGTGCTGAGAGAAACTCTTGCTTTTTGCTTAGAGTGGCCTCATCTTTCTTCTGTGGCACAGCTGGTAGTTTTGAACTGCTTGCCTTGCAGTCCAACCTGTAACCACTGCCCACCAGGACTCCTTTCCAGTGTTTCCCGGTGCCCAGGAATTGTGTGCACCAGAAATCACCATGTAGCTTTTTTTTTTTTTTTTGGGGGGGGGGCTGTGCAGGGTAAGTTCTGAGAACCTCCCCAGACCTATGTAATCATAGAGCAAGGCCCAAGCTCCAGCATTTTAAAGCAGCCTCCCTGGTTCTGATGCACTCCTAGCCTGTGTATGTGCTCAGCAGGCCCAGGAAGTGAAGGCCTCAACATTCTCAAGAACACAGAACCAACCAAAATAAACTACCCTCTTGGCAAATTATTATGAACTCTACAGAGCTTGTTTTTGTTATCACATTAACATATAGTAGGTGTTTGCCCTTTTATCTCCAAGAAAACACAGCTACTCAGGATTAAGCATGTATTTATTTTAGTTCAGTTAAAACATACATTGTTTCATTGAAACGGTGTAGCACTCCTCACCAACAAGCCACGCTGGAATTGTTGGCCTCTAACAGTAAGGTGGGGGTATTTACACTATGTACACAGATAGATATCACAACCAGGTTCTCAAAGGTCTTTCCTGACACTAAATCACATTTGCTTTCATCACTAGATCACATTTTGAAAACCACTGCATTTTGAAATTTTAAGCCTTATTTAAAATGCAAATAAGCATTCTGAGGTTGAACTCGCACCAAGTTTTCATAAAAGAAAAAAGTGATATTCAACCAAGTTTCACTGAAAATGTTAACCATTTCCTCGAATTTTGTACATAAATGGTCAATTTGTTCATAAGGAAGGCTGTACAGGTAACTTGGGGGGCAATTCTGATATGTAATATGAAGTCATCAAAATGCAGGTAAGAAACTTACAGGAATATATACAATTGAACCCAAGATCCCAAACCTGGTACTATACACATCTATTTACAAATACATATGGACAGACAATGTATGTACATCGATTATCATAAATATTGAAAAATAGGTTAGCTTTAATGGATTAATGCTGTTCTATAAATAACATTACAGTTGTAACTGAAACATCCACGGAAGACAGTAATGCAAAATGAGGTGACAAGACAGTGGTTTTTTAATACTGAAGACTGCTCATTACTGGGAATTCACTGTTTGGGCACCTTGGGCAGAGAAGACTGCGCCAAGAAAAGTCATGCACTGGAATTTGCCCTACGTCTCCAATGAGTCAGAGGATGGAGGCTTACCTCCATCGCTTTCATTAGGATACTTCTTCCACTTTTCCATAGCCATTGAATAGGATTCCCTCACATCTGAAAGGAGGTCAAGTGCAGGGAAAACCTCCGGTGCTACTTGACTTTTCCTAGCAGATGTGACATGAAACTGGCTTTCCATTCCAGAGCTTCACTTCAGTGCCCAATAAATGAAAGCAGTGCTGTGGAATCCATCTTTCTCACTGTCTTTTCAGATGGTCCCCAATTACGTTATTTCCATAGAAATAAACAGAAATGGACCATTGGTTCCACCCAACGTAAGCACTACAAGACGTCTTCCAGTTCCACAAGGGTCTTTGAATAGACATATCCTGCCTGTAATTTTGCCACATAGGATACAAGAATGTGTAACACCAACCATGTCTGCCACACATCTGGCTCTAGTCTAAAACTAAAAACAATGCTTAGTTCAAGAGAGAGAGCGAGCCAGTTGACCAATTGAAGATTCCATTGTTTGCTTCCCTCAACCTCTAATGGAATTATGCATATTAAACTTTAGACATTATGCCTGATGAGCAAAGTACCACATTATTTAATAATATAATTCACCATACACTGTAACGTACAATAAATGTGCTCTTAAAGCCAAGTTTAAAAGTAATGTTTTCACTTCTAACCAGGATCGAAATGGGAGGGTGAACATGCAGTTGGATTAAAACAACCCCACACACTCACATTGCACTGCTTTCCCTAGCTGACCATTTGTTGGATGTAAACAAATAATCTGAAGTTTACAAGAATGAGATGACCATCCAGTGCATATGAGTTTTGTTTTTAAAAAGCTTACTGCATGAGAAACCCAGTGGCCTCTACAAAGAGAACTTGTATGATACCCAATACCAGGTGTAACCTGTGGGTTAGACCTCTGCTGTACATAAAACATGAACACAACCAGGCCAGACATTCTCAAGTATTTCACACTTCCAGTAGTAGGTGGGCGTTTTCAAAGCTGAATAAGATCATTTTGGTTGATAGCCGCCAAATGCTCGCTTTCCACCACTAGAAGCAAATGTCCAAAAAGGGCTGGCCCAAAGAAGGAGGAAAAAGACCCAGAGCTGTCCCAACAACTCCAGAGGACAGATGCAATGGAGTAACCCCATGTTACCCAAGCGCACTATTTGGTACCTCAAAATTAATTTGAATTTATTTCCTACAGAAACGCCTGCGTTGTCTTCTATGCTCATAAATCTAAGCCAAAAGCTTTGTGTCTAAGAGCCAGATTACTTGGGGGTAAAAGTGATGAACAAAGTTCACCTGATTTGGTAAAGCAACAATCTGTTACTTATCCTTTAACTTAACAAAGTTTTGAATGGAGGGAACTATGTTCGTAATTTATGGTGTCATTTTTCATTACATCACTTTTCTCTAAAAATTATTTTGGGTAGAAAAGTATTTGGCGTATCATGCCTACAAAAAGGCAAATTAATCACTTCATAATACTTGTTTTTTAAAATACCAATGGGGAAAAAATCTGCTTTACGGAATTTATTGACTGGATAAAATTTCTTAAAAAAAAAAAAGAAGCATTTTTTAAAAAGTAAAATAGTATTTTTGAGGTCTTTAAGTATTTTTGGTACAAAAAGTAAGTGTTTTTCAATGGTTATTTTAATACTTTGCTGTAAATTAAGAATAGTTTCTCACATCGAATGGTTCCGTTAGGCACATTCAAGTAAAATCATAAAATATCCAAGTTAAACAACAATACGGCCAAACATGTGGCTTGATAAAAGTTAGAGTTTGTCCATTCTCTGGAATGGAATAAAAGTGTCACTTCCCTTCACCCGAGACTCGTGGTTTTGCTGTTGATATCCATTTCCACCAGACAGAATAGTTTCTTGAGAGAGTTCACTTATTCTGTACTCAGAAGAACCAGCGAGGAATCTGCACTTCAAAAGGAAGTGAAACTGAAAACATTAGGTGAAATTTCAGTTAGTTGAGTGTTGAGAAACACTGGCATCGATGGACGACTGGAGTTGGAGTGGTGCCCGTTAATGGCCACCTTCAGGGGCATTGTGTACCCAATCCAAAACGATCAAGGCCATGCTTCCAGTCATCACCACTATGCCGCTGAACAGGAAGAACAAAGCCTGTACCCAAACACAAAGGAGCCCGGTTAGCAAGCAAACATGCCTTTCCTGCCTTCACAAGGTAATTGACTAAAATCACACACCCACTCTTTGATAGGCTTAGCTTTACCTAATTGGTTTTATGTGATCAAGGAACTATTTCTAAAAGCATGTACTTTAAATAGCATTGGACTGGATTTATTGTTTGCAGCAAAAATTAAGTAAGAAAGTCAAACAGCTTAGACATAACCCATATGGTTTCCAAGATGGTAAGCATGATGGAGGCAGGCAGTCCATCTTTCTTCTTCTGAGGCTAGTGTGTTTGAACTACTGACTGTGTGGTTGGAAGCCTCACACCAAAACCACTGTACCACTAGGAATGGCACACCAGGGCAAAGGTGTAGCCCAAACCAAACCCCAGAGAGCTATTGAAGAGAAACGAGCAACTTTACGACTAATCATACCCTTCAATTATTGCCATTATATAATCTTGACAATAGCTTTTGGTTCATCAACAATTTTAATAATTTAAGCAGATGAAGGTGGTAGTGAAGAACCAGCTATTTCGGTGGGGGGCGGGGGTTCTGGTTCTAGAACCATACTATTATTTGTGGTTGCCAAATCATGATCTTTTCCATCAGTTTTGAGGAGTTTGTCATCATAAATACTACTGGGAGAAGCAACCTCTTCCTCCCGAGCTTTGCTCTTGTACAGAGATGAAGATAGTCAGTCTTACAAAACTAAACTCGATTTCCATCTCCCCAACCCCCATGTGATAAGCCCAGTAAAGTGCTGACAATAGACAACAAATACTGGTTTAAACACATGTTCAGATATGAGGTATTAAAAAAAAAAAGAAAAAAGAAATCATATTATTATCCTCTTTACCTGGATTCCTCTTTCACTAAGCTATCTGATAATCTAGCAGGGGGCACACTCTTCCATTTGTGAAGTGCACCATTATAGACAGCTTTAATAAACACTTCAAAAGCAAACTATAGCAGATGAGGGCTAAGAGGCAGACATTAAATTTAGTGGAGGAATCATTTACTCACCCCAATCTTTTGTAGAGATTTCATAGATTCTTTTTTCACTAACTTGATATAGAAAGCAGATGGGAGAATGAAAATCAACATAGCAGCTGCAGATGCACCTGTTTAAAAGAGCAGAAGAACCACCTGTCATTTATTAAACCTTAAAAATTCCTGTTATTTTTAGTGATGGGAGAAGCGGCACCAAATGTCAATGTTACAAGTGCAGTGTATCCCAAGCAAAAACAAGTGTCAGGGCACAAATGGCTGAAAACTGGCATATTGGTATACAGGAAGGTATACCAATGTGTACAAAGATATGGGTAGATAGCATTATCTATAGACATAAATAGACAGAAATATGAAGATGCAGGCGCATAAATTCACTGGAGACACAAAGCAGGATATTCTTCAGACACAGCCTAATTCCTTTCAAAATTGTATCTCGGGGACTTGAAAACTTAGGACCAGTCTCACAGGACAAAGTTCGGTGTGCCCATTTGCTTAACCTAGTTCACAAAATTGTAACTGCCATCCTATTGAAAATGAGTAGCATGTAGGGTCTTTAAGCTTTAAGGTGGTCCTCTAAGACACAACTACAGGTCTCTACTTGCCAGAAGGCAAGACAACAAGAAGGTAACTAGAGGTTCAGAGGCAATCAACAAACCTACACCAGCCACAAATTCATCTACTCTGAGACCAGAAGAATTAGATGGTATCTGGCTACAACTGGTCATTCTGTACAGGATCACAAGAGAGGGCCTGGATAAAATGTGGAGGCCTTAAATTCTTGCAAAGAGGCCACACAAATGAGGACAAAGAGGACCCCCCTGAAACTATAGCCCCAAGGCACTAATTAAACCTAGAACTTGGCTGAGCCCTAATGGCTTAGTGGTAGTTTGCAGGACTGCAGCCCACAGGGTTGACAGTTCAAATCCAGCAGCAGCTCTCCAGGAATAAGACTGGACTTGCAACTCCTACCAGGGCAGTGATGACTGACACACACACACACATTAATTTAAAAAAACCTAGAACTTATCTAGTCTCCAAAATCACCTTTTAGCAAAATGGTACACAAAGGTATTATCCTTAAAATTAATGTGTTGCTTTAAATGCCAAGTGGAAACCTACTTTTACACCCCCCCCCAAACATAGCAATCATCTTTGACATCATCCTTAAACTTACCGATAAAACCAAAGATGTCCCTAATAGTCGGCACAAAGATGACAAGCAAGTTTGTAAAGGCCAGGACACACACAGTAATGAAGCTATGACGCCACCAAGAGAAGTCCTTTTCTGCAAACAACAACTGAGTTACGGAACTCCGGATCTGCGAAGAGAGAGCACGCTTTAATAAACTAAGAGAAAACAATCGAAGGCATATCTAAAAGTGGCATCTTTTTCTAAAACAACATTGTGCCCCCTGCTCAAGGGCAGTTTTGCACGACATCCTCCACCCCACCCCCAACCCCGAAGGTGCAGTGACTATTTACCGGGAAAATCACCACTGGAACGGTCAGGGTAACAGCCACCAGCACAGCCAGACGGACAATGAGAAGAAGAATATCTGTCGCCATGACAGTAGAGTAGGTGTGAAGCAATTCAGCCTCAACGTGTCCTATGGGGAGAGCCCAAAAAAAGTGTCAAGTGTGCCATTTCCTCCAGAGATTAAGTAGTAAATCTAACTTTACAGCAAGATTTGCTTCAAAGTTATTAAGCTACTCAAAAAAGGTCTCTGAACTAAGAGGCTAATGAGATTAATTTGGAATTATAGTCGGTGCAATTAAAATAACATTGAAGGAAGTTTTTTCTAAATACTGAGGAGAGATTTAAGTATATGAAACCCAGTCCACACAAGAGGCGCTGAGTAGTGAACTCTCCTTTTGTGTGCTGTAGAATTGGAGGGTGGTAGAGATAGGCAGGATGGATGAGCTTAAAGGCAAGGCCACCGCCCAATAGTGACTGTCTATCTTTGAACCTGGATTCACAGAAATAACTGGTGAAATATACTGGAGGACACACTATCCTTGAAATTTATCTCATCAACAAAAAGTTCTTTGCTAAGTAGGACATGACCACATCAATGGGTAAACAAGACAATATTTACCATAAAATGTCAGGTATCCAAAGAGGGCAGCAAGCAAGTACATGAGAAACATAGCAAAAAACGAAATCTTGGACACATTCATCATTTTTCTACGGCTCCGGCTGTGAAAATGCAAAGGAAAACGGGCATCATTTCAGTGATGATGAATTACCACCAAGTCTTGCCATGTTTCCCCTGTGAAGTTTTTGGAAGAAATACGACTACTCACTCTTTCAGTTCTTCATAAATGGGAAGAATGGCAGGGTGGCAGACAAAGGAGAAGGTCAGAATCGGTACAGCATAGACAGTCTGAAAAGAAGGTCACAACTCACTTAGCACCACCAGCAGCCAACGGACGTGTCACAGACCAACAGCCTCAACTTTATTATTAAGTAATCAACTAAGGAGGCGGTTACCTGTGAGTTGAAGATAAAGTAATGTGGCCTGCAAGAATCGTCTCCAGTCTCATTAACTGTCTCTTTCGGGATCCAGGTTGTCGGTGGTGGTAACGTGTTGTTTACAGTCTCATTCAGTAACACAGCAATTTCTGCAGGGCAAGGAATCTGAAATTTCTTGCAAATCACCTGAAAACAAGAGCATTTTGCATTTGGTTAAGCCTGCTAGAATGACAAGAGCTTATAAAAATATCTTAAAAAATCTCTAGCGGGCTGAGCCCCGGTGGTGTAGTGGTTGTGCGCGGGACTGCGGCCCACTGGGATGGAGGTTCAATTCTAGCAGTGGGGCTGGGCCTCCTACTCCCACCACCGGAGAGCAGTGATGCTCCCCCCACCCCCCCAAAAAAAAAAAATCTATAGCTTAGGGCTGAGCCCCGGTGGCATAAGTGGTTGAGTGCGGGACTGCGGCCTGCAGGCTTGGCAGTTCAAATCCAGAGGCGGCTCTCAGGAGCAGCACTGGGTAGTGCCCACGACCACCAGAGGCAGTGATGCCCCCCCCACCCCCCCAAAAATCTCTAGCTTAAAAAAAGTACCTACCACAATCAGAAAGAACATCATACACAACAAGGAAAGGCCACTGGTATATCCCAAATATCCTGTAAAGGGGGTTAGGGGGTAGTGGAGAAGGGTGGAGAAAGACATGGATATTAGTTTAATGCAATCCGCGTAGGGCAAAAACATTTTCTCAAATGAGTCAAATTCACTTGGAAGATTTTAGGTACTAAAGTGTGAAAATAAGATTGACTGAATCTTGAATTTGTTCTTTTATATTAAGAACTACAGGGGCTGAGCCCCGGTGGCATAGTGGTTGTGTGGAGGACTGTGGCCCACTGGGTTGGAAGTTAAAATACAGCAGCAAGGCTGGGCCTCCTACTCCCACCACCAGAGGGCAGTGAGGCCCCCCCCCCAAAAAAAAAAAAAAAGAATTACATACATTTACTATAGATCTAATTCGATCTGAAGATATAGAATTAGTTATAGAATATAGAATCACTTAAACAATACTTGTTTAAGTATTATTAAATGTACCTCATGTCACAACTCTCAAAGGTATGTTAAGTAAAGCTTTCATTAGCATCTATTAAGGGAAAAATTTAAGTCTTATTTCAAGTCTCTTTAGAGATGGACTCACTCACCTAAGTTTCTCAGCAGTGACAAGGGCAGAATGAGCACCACGGAGACCAAGAGAACCAAGTAGTCACCATTCAGATACCACACTCTGAATGAAAGCAAAGACAACAAACCCCTCTCTTATAAACAGTATTATAAAAGGGCTATCGTTTCTAACTACAGTAGCTTTATGGAATGATGTCAATTCACGTTTGGGAAGAAATACCATATAGGTAGGGATAAACTTTTAACACTGTGTGCTGGGTGCATTTTCCCTCAGGTTAGAAAGAGGGTCTGAAACAGTGTAACTTTTGTCTCATTCTTTGTTCTGGGATGTCTGCCAGCTGATTTCTAACACAAAATGCTCCTTAAAAATGCTTGACGCTACTGCAGAGAACAAAGCAGCATTGTTGCATCAGGAACCTTATCTTTAAGCATTTTAAATAGATTGCACACCAACTTGGTCACAGCTTCAGCTTAGTTTCAAAAGCTAGAAACAAGGAAATTTTAAACAAGGACTTCCCCCTTTGTTAATAAATACACACATTTCTGCAAGGGAATATTTGCAAGCTTAGGAAAAGTCTGTAGGCAACACCAAAGCCCAATTCCTTGTTTACCAATTATCAGAATATATTGTGACACCTTGACCCACCCACCTTGTCTTAAAAATGGCCAAAAGAATAACCCCTGAACTTAAGAAAATAGTAGTATATCTCTAAGAGTTCTACCAGACTTTTTTAGGCAATCATTAACTTCACTATTTCCGACTTCTGACTGCTCATATGATTTCCACTTCACTCACCCCAGCAACATGTATACCAGAGAAAACTAATATTTAAAGACCAGCTTATCAAATTAAATGTCTAAAGCCACACCAGAAGTAACCACATTTCTCTATTTTGAGGTAATGAGCTGTATGTAAGTTGGGAAACTAATTAGCCTTTCTCCATGTTTACTTTAGATAAAACCTGTTGGTCCACTAAGGATGAATGCTGTTGCTCAAAAGATAATGCTTCCAATAGCATGACTGCCACTTTCTGAATAGTCTTTTAAGTCAGATTTACCTCTTGATATTTTAAACTTTAACTTCTAAGAGTATTACCATAAAGAGGAAGCTCACCTGTTTTTACAAGTCCAAAATTACTTATGCAGAATTACAGGGGCAGCTAGAGTTAGTAACTTTGGTCTTTTATTCTTAAGTGTTCAAATCAGCTTACACAGGGGGTTCTTGATATGTATCATAAGGGATTGCTTATAAATAATAACTGATAATCATTTGGTATCCAAGTTTGGAAAATATATTCAGTAATTTTAGACTGTAGTTATTTATGAGTAACCTTACTTAGCACACCTACCCAGTTTTATCTTCAATGTTCATTAATGCCTGGATCACCAAAGGTAACTCATATTTCACTATGAAGAGGTAGCTTGACATAGCTGGAGGAAAACAAAATTATACCATTACAAGTGCAAAATGTGGCACGTGAGCCAAAAGTCTACCCACATGGCGCTGAATGAAATTCTTACCTCCAATGTTCTGCATTGTAATTGACCCGGAGGCTGCAAGCTTTCCAACCAGCCCAAATGCCTTATGCCCCAACTGCTCATATAATAACGATCCTAGAAAATGAAAAACATAGACGCGTGAAGCCACATCTTTTATGAGGGACGGACAATCATCTTAAGTCTGCCTGATTGTTCGCAGAGGGTAAGAACGTTACCGTACCTCCTTCGTTGGCAGTCTTCAGGAGGAGATGAACAGAATAGAGGGAAAATATGGACACGAATGACAGGAGAATTCTGATAAAAGAAGGAAAAGGCACAGTTATAAACAAACAAGATTATAACTGAAAGACAATGATGCTTGGTTCTTACATTTCAAATCAATGTGGAACTGGCCCTCGTATTTCTCACACTAGACTGTTTTCCACCTCAAGAACTAGCCATTCATTCACGTGCTATGTTAGCTGGATTATCAGTTTCTCTCACTGGGGCCTAAAAACTTGATGCACCACACCTCACATATTCTTCTGCATTGCTTTACTACTGAGCCAAAGGCACTGGGAGGCACTGGAGAACCCAATTTTCTACTGGTGGAACTATAAGACTTGTATTTTCATTCTAGCACTTTAATAATTTGCAGCACCCTTGCTGGATCTTATAGAACGGTGGTAAGATCATCCACTAAGCCTATCCTAGGAGGCACCTATGAAAGGTCTCTAGACAAGATTCTAAAGGAGAAAAATGACACAAAAATCAATGAACCGATTACTGTGCATAACCCTGCAGTAGGTGGGAAATCTGCTGAGCCTGTCACAATGCTCAATAATGCTGTGCCAGAACAGGGAGCGGCAGGCTATCAGGTCCACGGGACAATTCAGGTTCACTGTTACTTTTATTTGGGTTGAGCAGGGGGAGGACAATAAAGACTAGAATCCCCTAAGAGGTTTCCTTTAGGGTCGGGATTCTCAACTCACTTGGCCTAAGTTTCCGTCCACTTTAGCTGTGCCAAGGACAGGGGAATCTCACTCACCCCTAACAAAATTATAAGCAAGAACACCATCACGAAAACTCACAGAAAAACTCTGCAAACACGTCGACAAGTCACTTTTTGATATTATACAGACAAATTGCACAATATCATCTTGTGAGGTACTAGTCAAAAATTAAAAAAAAAAAAATCAAAAAACCAACCAATGAAAACCCAAAACAAAAAACCAACTAATGTGTGTTATTTAAACGTAGGTGGCGGCCTTGAGCTACCATTCCACCAGTTTTATGATTTCTAGTCAAGCTGAGGTGGGAAACGACATCAGCGTCAGCCTCACCTTTAACCAAGTTATTTAATCAAAAACAACCTCGAACATCAGCTGTCGAATTAAAACTTTCCATCTTGCACTGAAATTGTGATGAGATGAAGAGGCATCCCAGCCTCAGAGATACACTCTACTCAATAAGGTAATTAAGTTATTTAAGCAGAGTGTTGTTCAACCAGACTGTAGCTACCATGTGGGCTCTGCCCTGTTTACTCCTATGCCTCTGGATATATACTTTGCAAAATACTATGGGCAAAAAAGCTTACATCAGAACTCTGGATATTACTTAAACCATTGAGTGCAATGGTTAATCTAATCAAATACACAGCTTTGAAAGAGCACCTGCTAGAGTACAGAATTTCAGAAGTGTAAACATGATGATCAAAATTTTGCTTTTATTTTTGAAATAAGTCCTATTTTTTCTCTTTTTTTCCTCCTAATTCTGTACTGTACCCACACTGGCAAGATTTAAAAGTGCCCGGAGTTTTCATAACAAGACCCCATGATGCCACTAAATACTAAAAACTTTAGGACCTTTTCCATGTACTTTCTCTTCTTCAGTAAGAGGTCTCAAAAAGCCTCCCAGCAATCACACAAGCCAGATAGAATCCCAGCTTCCAGTCAAAGCCGGGCTTAACCTCACAGCCCAGAAACTCCACCCAAAGTAGAGTTGAGAGGGTCTGCTTTTCTTGTCATGAACATTCTGTTCTGGTGGAGAAAATGACTTGAGTGGAAGGCACCAGGAGTTAACTAAACCCCTCACTCAACGCAGGGACAATTTCATATTCAATGTATTCACTGCTGTCTCACACAATTCAGTCAAACAATCCTCTACAGAAAATTGCCTTTCCCATCCCTAGGTACTTACTTACACTTAACAGCTATGACATAATCACCACTGAGAATATGCCCAATTTTCCATGTCTTTTTCTGAAAACTTCATTTAACCAAAAAAAATAAAAAATAAAAAAAATCCAGCTTTCCACCAAGTATCAATGATCAATGCTATCCTTGCCCTGCCCAACCAAATGCTACAAATACTAAACAAAAACAGTGCTATGATATCTTCTGTAACTCTAGAATCCTATTTTAAGTACTCTGGAAAGCACCATGAATAACCAAATCCAGCTGGGCAACTAGAAAAAATATTTTAAAGCAAGTACCAATTACTCATTATTATTTGCTATAACCTGTGGCAATCACACAGACCTGTAAGAAAAACGTAAAAAAAAAAAAAAAAAATCCACGCATGGGTTGCATTTCAAAAAGAATTAACTCGTTTTTCTTTCAACAAGGAAGTTCAAGACAGGTAGTTCAAGACAGGTAAGTACCACACACCCTCCCCATCCTTAGAGGTATTCAGCTCTTTTCCTGATGTCCGACATAACTGGGCCACAGGTTCTTTGGGAGTCTTCTGTCAATTTACCAAACTGACTTGGAGGCCCTGTGCTTACTAGTATTTTTTAGTTTAAATTTCCCCCTATACATTTTCCCCTATCCAATTGATTTTCTTAAGTAAAGAGATTTTGGGGGGTGGGGGGGGAGTCTCACATTTTCAATATTAAGCAAATAATTTAGTCAGCTCCTTTAACTGTAAATCTGATTTCTGCAGCCAAAATAATGTGACATTTACTGCCCTGCACGGCAGACTCACTACTTACACATACTTACATAAACAGAGCAATTCCAGTATTAGCCATGGCATAAGAAAGCCCAAGGATTCCACTGCCCACAATCGCATTGCTCAGATTAAATACTGACATTCCAAAGGAAGTAGTACCTGGATGCTACATAGAGGGGAAACGATAACCAAACATATAACAATAATTAAATGGAGAAGACCACCTTTGGGCAAGTCAGCTTTGAAATCTACAAGCACAACTATTCTTATACTCCATAAAGTCACAGACACAACGCATGATGGACTTACAAAGTCTGTTTCATATTTCTTCTTCCCCAAATTTGACTCAAGTAAAAAGTTCTGGTTTTCGGGATCTACATCGGCGTAATGGCTAGGGGAAAAAAAAGAGAAACACACACCCGTGTATTAACTTGAATCGAAATATCCATAATCATCCATCCGTCTGCTTTCACTCGCCATGGCCACCTTTCGGCTGTCAAAACGGCTTTACTTCAAACGCATACACATCGAGGAGCAGCGTACTCTTGGAGAATACTGACGTTACGGCCCCGCGTTTCGGATCGGGCACTCTCCAGATGCAGCAAACGCAAGCCACGGAAACGTAACCCTGGGTACAGAATTCCTCCCTCCTCCACTGGCCATTTTTTTGAAGAAGAAGAAGAAGGCAAGCACACAACTCTCACCTTTTCAGAGCAGCTTGCTTGGTGGGGTACGAGTAGTTGAAATCACTGTTGGAGCTGTAGCTGCTGCTGTCCTCATCGGGGGAAATGTTGAACCTTCCCATTTCGGTCTTCTTCATGGTGGACGCCGGAGGAATCGGACTCCTTTTGTCCTTGGCTGTGCACCGACCCTCGAGGCTGTGAAGGTAGCGGCGGCGTCAGGACTGCAGCTCCCGCTCGGCCCGCCCAGTCGGGGCGTCACGTGACGCCGCCCCGCGCAGCGCGGCTGATTCATCCCCGGCCAGGCCAGTGGAAAAGTACCAGCCGAGCAGAGCGAGGGGCGGGGGAACCGCGAGGGGCGGAAAAGTACCCACGGCGGAACCGTCGAGAACAAAGATAAACCCACCGCAACGCCGCGTCTGCGGAGGCCCCCCGCTTCCCTCCTTCTGGGGGGTGATTTTAGGATTTTACCCTCCGTTATCCCGTGTGTAAGCGAAGGGTGCTGGAAGGGGGGGGGGCTCTGTTTGGCTCTCCCCCCCCCCCCCCAGGTCTCTAGGGTCGTGCACAGGCGCACAGCGCACACATCCCGCCCCGGCATTAGCTCGATGTGCGCGAACGCAGCGCTCCGCTCGCCTCCCGGGTTTCCAGCCTTTGTACGGGCAAGACCGGTCGGAAGCTCAGCCCCGGGCTGCTCCAGCTGGGAGCTGTCTCTGCGGCAGCCAGTATACCTCCAGATGGAAGCGGGGGGCTATTAGGGCCGTGCCCGGGCTCCGGGGATTTGTTTACACTTGCACATCGTGCCCGCGTCCCCAGCACCGACATCCAGAGGCATGTGGCTGGCGCGCGGGCACCTCGCCCGGCCAGCTCCTCCTCTACCCGGAAAGGAAACTGATGCAATATCGATCATAGATTGTCAAACGGAACCGACCGCTCTTCCCCTATCCTGGCCTCCATTAGAATAAAAGCCCAAACCCGCCTTCGCCTCCCCGAGAGTCTCGGTCCCCTAGATGGAATTTTTAAAATTGTAATGATGGATGCAAATCAGTCACAAGATTTGCCGCAGAGGAGTCGCGGGCCGAGCGGCTTCCCCTCCCCCTAATAGGAGGATGCGGCTCCGCACGCGGACTAGCGGACTCGTGGTCCCCGCCCTGCGTCCCCTGCCCACCCCTGGGGAGACGACCCCCCGCGGGCCGCGGGGGCCGGTGGGGAGCCCCGCCCGACAACGCCTGCACCCAGAGAAACGGCCCCCACCGCCTTCCCGCCCGCGGCCCTTTCCGGAAGCCCCTCCCCCACTCAGAGGGCCCCCGCGCCCTTCGCAGGGACGCCCCTAGCACCCTTTACCTCGGTGGTCTCCGCTCCTGGGTCCCGGGAACCTCACAAGAACGACCTCAGCGGGATTTTCTCAGCCAGACCGCAGATTGTAAAAGATGTTTAAAAAAATTTTTTTTTTAACCAACAAAAGACTGGAAAGAGAATTTTAACACAAAATGGAACTGGCAAGTTGTCGCCCTAGTCCTCTGGGGTCCCCGGTCTCAAGGGAAAGGCGCGAGTGTGAGGAAACGCGTGGTCCAGCTGCAGGCGGCGGTGCAGCGGTATAGTACCCGTTCGGGATGGCGGCGACTCTCAACTCTGGAGCAGCCCTGCGAGCGGCGGGTTTTAAAGGCGGCGGGGCGGGGCGGGGCCGCGGCCGCCGGGATGGCTTTTCTTTGTGTATCAACACCACCTGGGCTCCGCCCCCGACCAGCCCGGGCCCCTGGCTCCGCCTCGGCCCCGCCCCCGCCCCTCTCTGCCCCCCCGCCGCTGGCTCGTTCCAGCGCAGCCCAGCCCAGCCGCTGGCGCCCTGGACCCTCCCGCCAGCCAAACTCCCTCCCCTCCCGCTTTGCCCTCAGCCCGAGAAGACCCGAGAGGCTTCCTGCACGCAGGCTGCTGGTTTCAGCCCCTTGCGGCGCCCACGCCAGCGGTTGTCTTTGAAGAGCATTTTCCTTCCAAGTCCCTTCTGTCCTGCCTGCTTTGTTTGCTCCTCGACGGTTTCGGGGGACCCATCCCGCCCGTCCCGTCCTCTTTGTGTATGTGACCCGGGGCATTTTTACACGGCTGGGTTGTCTTGCAAACTTGAGCCGTGGCAGCGACGCAGTCCTCGTGGCGGGTTTCTGTTCTCGTTCTTTCGTACCCATCTAAACGCGCGTTCACTCTTCAGGATCGGTCGGTTTGGCTGCCCTGACTTTGGATAGCCTTTTGGGATGGAAGGGAAAAAGCCCGAAATGGAGGGTCCCCCCCAGAGCAGAAAGCCAGACCCCTGGAGAGGCAGCCCGTTTCCGTGACGCGGCTGCGGGACCCCCGGAGCTCCCGTTGCAGACCCTCGGAGGGCGCGAGCTCTCCTGACCCACCTTCCCCTGCGTGGACGAAGGCGCTGCCCACGGTGGAACTCTGCCGCCAGATGCCTTCTCCGGTTCCGCTGCTTTTCCTTCCAGGGATGCGGGGTGGTCCGGCTGTGCCAGGCGCCTGGGGGGTGGGGGGTTGGGGGGGGGGGAGTCCGTTCGTTATGGAGGACTTGGTGCTGCTGGAAAGGCAGGGGTGTCTCAGACAAAGCGTGCTGAAGAGACAAACGGTTGTTGAATTAACGAATAAACAAAGACGTTTGACCTACTGCTCTCCTTTGGGGGACGTGGGAGACATTGGGCATGGCACAGAGGAAAGGGTTGAGTGTGAACATAATTTTTGCTTTCAATATTTTCCTGAGGAAATCTGTACAGCTATTTCCGCGTGGCACGTGAGACTGCCCGTGCCGTCTACCTGCACTCTTGTTCATAATTGACAAGGGTGGACCCGATTTCCCCTTTACACTGCAGGGCTCCCCACCCCAAACCTTCTAGTCAGACCAGTCTCACCTAAACAATACTCTTTCCTGCTTTCGTGCCCTACTGGGGGGGGGGGGGGTGCCCAGTCCGCCCCAAATGTCAACATCACTCAAGACTTAGTCATTGATCCTGGAGAAAAGTCTCCCTCCGCCCTAATCCTTAACATCTCAGCGTTCTTTTTGCAGCTAGTGTTTTCTCTAACTAAACCGTGCAGGCATTTAAAAACCCTGGTTGCCTTGTACTCAAAATTGATCAAATTTGTGGTTTTACTTTCCCCTTGAGGTTAGGAATTCCCCAAGGGCAAATTTGTAATTTGACATGCAGTTGGGGCAGCAAATATTTGATTATTTCCCTTCCACATATATTTCGAAGTCACATCAGTCAACTGACCAGGAGAACAATCGAGATCTGTATTGGAGGGTTAGAGAGGAGAGTGGACAAAAGTCTTTAGATCAAGTTTCCACAGACAAGATCAAAAGGGCTTGAACCCCTTTCCACTCCAGTCACTGGCACAGCCGTATCAAAGTGCTGTGGAAGTTCTCAGGGACGGTGGCTGTTGCAGGCAAGTCACAAAGAGAGCTCCTATCCTTTGGACTTTTTAATGGTTTACATCCGAACACATATTAAGGGCAAAACATTTAAAATTCCAAAACCAACTTACTGCCATTGAAGTCAATTCTCACCCCTGACAACACTGCAGGACAGAGCAGAAACACCCCTTTGGATTAAGAAAAACATACAAATTCACTGCCTTCAAGTGGACGTCAACTCATAGCGATCCTGCAGGACACGGTGGAATGGCCCCTGTCCGTTCCTGAGACTGGAACTGTTTAAGAGCGTATAAAGCGGCAGAGCAGGATCGGGGTTTCGAACTTTGAAGCTTGCAGATTGCCTAATCATTCCTTTGGCTGTCAGTCTTTACCGACGCAGGAAGTCCCTTCTTTCTCCCTCAGCGCAGCTACGGAGTTTGATCAGCTAACCTTCTGATTTAGCAGGACCACAAGCAAGCCGGGACGTTGCCAGGGCTCCTTACCCAAGCGCAAGACCTGTCAAATTGAGGGCAAAAAGGAAAGCGGATGACGGCGGTTGTTTATTGTGATCAACTTCGGTTGGACCAGAACCTGAATAGTAAATGACCAAAAAAGGAAGGGTTCAAATGTTCATTTTTCTCACGCCACTTTGATTCATGATTCGAAGAGCCAAACAGAGGCTCATTTGCTGATTCAAGTGACTTCCTACTGAAGCCCACTCTGCCTCTGCTGGGGGAGGAGGGGGGTAGTCGTGCTCAGAGCTAGGATGACTAGCATTCAGCCCTCTTAACTGATGCCTGAGGAATTGTACCACCAAGTAGCTCTGTGGACCCGAGTGCAAATATTTTGTTTGGTTTTGAAGCTAATGTCCAGAAGAGCAACATTTCCCAAACTGCAGAATGGACGTGGTGGTGGCGTGGGATTACTTCAGTGGATTGCTATTAGCTTGCTGCTGTTTCTTTAATGAAATAGAACAGAACAAAACCAAAACACCCCACTGCCCTCAAGTGTATTCTGACTCATAATGACATACAGAGTTCTGAAGGCTGTCAATCTTTAATAGGACCAGACAGTTTCATCTCTCTCCCATGGGATGGTTGGTGGGTTCGCACTGCCAACCTTAAGGGGAGTAGTCCAACGCTTACTGTACAGATACAGTCACCAGATACAGAGAAATTTAAAGAGAACTAACATGACATATAGAATGATGCCAAGTGTTATTGAGTTGTGACGTAAAATGTATTTCTTACTGTGGTTTGGTGTCAAAACATTTTGAAAGCTGCCCAGAGCAAACCTTATCACCTCTCTTAAGGCAGGAGAAACAGTTGTAATTATCAGTTTGAATTTCAGTATATATATCAACTTTGCATTTTCAGGAGTGTCTTGTCCAAAGAGGTCATGAAGTTTTTTAGTGGCAGTAGATAAACAATCTTCTCTAGGTATGTGGTCATTATCACCTGATAAACTAGGAAGGGATGGGGTTGGTTTGTGAGGTCGTAACTAGGTTCCTTCTCGACTTGTTGCGAACCTGCTGGTCCCCAGGATGGTCTTCAGCGCTCTATTGAAAATTCTATTGAATTTGCCGCCAAGAAGCTTACACATTAAATTAGCTTCTCCCTACCTCTGTTTCCAGTGGAATCGTTTAAAGCTCCCGAGTTGACATTCATAGTTTTCTCTTATCTGGCCCAGGCTGCCTTCTCGACTTAGCATCTTGTATCCCTTGTTGCCCCCAAGGAATCAAACCCCCTGGTCTTTATTCCCACTTGTAATCCTTTCCTTCTGATTGTGGGCTGGATCTGATGATTGGCTCCTACGTTGCGGCTGCTGTTAAGTGCTTTTGAGTGGGCTCCCATTCCGAGAGACCCTATGTAGGATGGAAGCCATCCCTAGACATGGAAACCCATTGCTTCTAGTGAAAACAACGGGGTAAAAGTGATAGCGTGTCACTTCTAGGATTAGATTATTAAAAGGGGAAGTGGAATAGGATTCTGGCTTACATTTTGCACAATAATGCATTCTCACTCTCTCCCTCCCTCCCTCCCTCGCTCCTGTCCTTTGAGGGAAATCAGCAGCCATTCTGGTGGACTGTCCCATGGAGAGACCTCCGTGGTTTCAGGTCTCTGGCAAAAGCCTGCCTAGACCCAAGGTTTGCCAATAGTCACACGAATAAGATAGAAAGCATCCCCTGGTCAATCGAGCCTTGAGATGAGGATAGCTTCAACGATACCTTAGCCAGAGGTCCCAGCTAAGCCTGTCCCAGATTCCTGGTCCGTAGAAAGTATGTGATATCAAAGTTTGATGTTTTTACAGTTTTAAAGACACTAACACTCCATGTTAGTGTCAGTTACTCTGAAGTAGATTCCCTTCCATGTACCCCATGCTTTTGCCAAAATGTTTTGCCCCAGTGTTTTCCAGGAAAAACATTTCCCCCACTTCTTAGAATGTCCTTTGTGCTTCCCCTTCCGTGAGGATCCCATGTGTCTACATTCGACCTTACTGTGGAGTTCTTTTATGCATCCCCGATGTTTGTGCTCAAAATGAACCTTGTTCTACTTTGAATTTAGTTCTTTATTAGAACAAATACACTTGTAATAATGTATTTTCTCTTGTCTGTGCACGAGACTGTATATCAGTATGGTCTTAGGGCAAAATCTGGCTACTCACTCTAGCTCAATCATTTGTAAAGAAAAAAGAAAAAATGATTTTTAATTAAGTCGATGAAATGTGCTTTTTAAATTTTTTTTAGAATCATTTCTACCGTCTATGATTATTTTAAACATATTGCTTTGTGTGTCTATTGTTTGTCTCCCTCACTAGGGTATATACTTTCTGAGGGCAGGACTACAAACAGTTTCAATCACTGCCAGTTCCAGAACCTAGTGAGCAGTATCAGATGATATGTTTTTGTTGAATGAAAGAAAAAAAAGGAGGAGAAAGCAGCAACAAATAGCTTTGAGTTTCTGAATGATCAGGAGAAAAGATATGAATAGGCATCTACCTTAACTCTAAAGCAGTGGTTCTCAACCTTCCTGATGCAGTTTCTCATGCTGTGGTGACCCCCAATCGTAAAATTATTTTTGTTGCTACTGCATAATTGTAATTTTGCTACTGTTACGAATCAGGGGACCCCTGTGAAAGGGTCGTTCGACCCCAAAAGGGGTCGCAACCCACAGGCTGAAAGCCGCAGTTCTGAAGGAACCGTAGTAGATTGTAGAAGTTACCCTGACGACCAGCAATCCAAACCTACCAGAGGCCCTCCGGGAGAAAGATGATTTTTTTTGTTCCTGGAAATTTTTACAGCCACAGAAACCCCCAGGGACAGTTCTGGTTTGTCTTAAAGAATTGCTCTGAGGTGGAATCTACATGGCATATAGTTTTTGGAGTTTGGGTATCTTATCCTCAACTAACCCAGAGCTCTTATTTCCCTATTTGTTTCTTTTTCAATCTTCCCAACTTGGAAAAATACCACCACCATTCACTGGAGAACTCAGGTCCCCAACCAAGAAGTCATTCAGAGTCCTTTCTCTCTGAAGACATCTATCCCATCAGGAAAGTCTTGAGAACCCTGCCTCCGGATATATGCAGGAGTTTGCTTGTTTGCAACATTCCTAGTGCTCGCTTCAGCTCAAGCTGCCTGCACCTCTGCTTCTCTCCTGGAGCAAAAAGAAGAGCCACAGCAGCATGCGCCTCCCTGTTTCCATTTGAACCTGTTCTCCACCCAAAGCAAGAAAGATCTAAGAACACGAATCAAGTCCTTTGCTTTAAGGAATAAAGCCTTGTTTAAAGCCCTCCAGCGATTTCTAAAAACTCAGTTCTCGTGCACCATGTCTTACATGGCTGTGTCACTCCCCACCTCATCCATTAGAGGTGAGTCATCCTCAGCCATTCTGTGGCTATATTTTCAGATTGTAACCACATTGACCTTCTTTCTGTCCCACAACACAGCAGGTCATTCCTTCTTCTGGGCTTCACACTTATGTTGCCTAGAGATCCACTTGCTTCTATCTTTGTGTGTTTGCTTTATCATTTAGGCTTCAACTTACTATCATTCCTCTTCACTCACACACACACACACACACACACACACCCTTTGAAGATTTCTGCACCCTATCTCCATTTGCCTTGTTGTCCTATTTACTTTTTCAAGGCAGTTTTCATGATTTGAAAACATATTATTTAATTACTTTTTTGCTTGCTGAAGCTCTGCTCCGCACCTTCCAGCATCTTGCATCCCCAATCTTTCTAGCATGGGAGCTCCAC